>JAUZST010022311.1:0-31931 GCA_034779995.1 Parotocinclus haroldoi
GCATCGTCTCAAAGCAGCTTTACAGTAATACATGATCTTAAAAGGCCAATCCCAAGCTGAGCAAGCCCAGGGTGACAGTGGCAAGGAAAAACTCCCTAAAATGGTAGGAGGAAACCTTGGGAGGAACCAAGACCCAACAGGGGACCCGCCCTCCATGGGCGACCTAAATGTTCATTAAATAAATACTAAATGTATATTAAATTATAGGCAAATTAGTTTAAAATAAATAACAAATTATTAATACAATTTAAATAGGTAGCAGAAAAATTATAAAATAATTCAAATTATAAAACAAAATTGATTATGTAATGAGCCATTAGAGGGAGGTCCTTGGAGGCACATCGTCTCCTACTGTCCAACCGATGGAGGGAGTTCCTGCACTGGGATCTGCCTCCGCAAAAGGTTGAGACCAGTGGGGAAAATACTTCGTTCATTTATTGGAAATACAATGCCCAAAAACACACCTTTTAAAAATATAACAACTAAGGAGACCGATAGGAGCACAAAGCAGGGTGAGATCAGAATTTAGGCAATAGACAGGCCTTGGGGTACAGAAGACCAAAAGAGGGAAGATTTTCCTGCTTTGACTTGAGCTTTGGGATTTGAGGTATTTAGGGGAGTTGTGTTCTTGACCCATGCCTTTAAGAAATAAAGCAAAGCTATCAAACGTAAGGCAAAACGTTTGTTTCCATGTCTTCGCGCGTTTCCTGAAAATGATTTACATGTGGTTTCCCTGCCCCCCCCCCTTCCCCCGACACAGGGTATTGATACTGGGTCTGATCGAGTTGGCATGGAACACGTACCCCTCCACCATCTACAGCTCTCTCTCGCTGCACGTCTGCCACCTCATCATCATGTTATGTCTGTGGTTTAACCCTCTCCCATCTCCCACAAGCTCGGAGTCCTACAAGACCAAGCGTCAGTGAGCGCTCCTCCATCATATTTGGGATGGAACCTGCCACCGTTCCCTGCTTATGCTCCTCTCCTGAGCGAAGGAAGGTGACCGTAGGCACTGCTGCTTAAGCCCAGCCGTGCCTTGTGAGGGATGAGATGGGGCAGTGTGCAGCCAGGAGGACACAATTTAGTCTTGGGCTTTGAAATGGGAAGGACAATCCGATGACATGTTCAACAGAAGTACACCATATAGACAAATGTTTGTGGACACCCAAGAAATTTCATCCGAAACATTGGTATTAGTAGGACGTTTGCCCCCTACATTAGCCCCTACAACAGCCTTTGTTGTTTTAAAACAAACCCCGGCTCACTTTGGGCCTTCCAGTGTACTTTCATGCTTTCTGAAGGAGTTTTGGTTTAGTTTAGGTTCAAGGTCCAGATCAGGGCAGCCAAGTTCTCAATCAAAGTTGGCAGACCAACTGGAACAATGTTGATAAACTGACTGGGTGAAAGCCGAAACCTAGCAATGGATAATATTAAAAGTACAGTTTGCCTAGGGAGAATCCAGAATTGTCTGCTTTTCTGTCACCACTGAGTGTTGCTGAAATAACAGCGTTTAATAAATAGAAGGGGTGTCCGCAAACTTTTCTCTGTGTATCACTTACACGTTACTTGAAAAAGACTGCCGTCTGTGTCGCGGTTGAAACTGACTGTTGCGTTGTGAGATGTTTTGAGAATACACACCGTTCCTCGTGCCAGGTTTACACAAAACTGTTTGGAACCTAACACGAGACATCAGGTTCAACATTTTTGGACTTTTGTTCTGTTGAAAGTTTTTATTTTAAGATATTAAACCAAGCAGCGTGAGCCACATTCAGGATTGCAGCACGGGGCAAAAATAGCGTACGTTTGCTTTTCCAGTGCCTCTCTAACTGTGATATTTCAGCAGGGAAATTTGATGATTACATCAACAGCTCAGGAGGGCTTTTTTGCTCATTGTTTGATGTCTTAATATATGTTGTATTTCTTTTATAGAGTGGAGAGTGACCCGCTTTTAGGTTTGTTTAGGTTGTTTGTTATTGTGTGATCACAAGTGTATTTTTCCAAAATAAAGTAGATTGGTTGTTTTAGCAATGGCGCAATGGCTACATTTGACTTATTTGTGACAATTGGACAAAAATCATTTAAACTTTGATCTATATTCACAGAATTTAGCAGAGACCCTTATCCAGGGCAACTTACCACTGATACAGTATTGAAATGGGTTAAGGGCCTTGCTCAGGGACCCAGCTGTGGCAGAGGTGGGATTTGAACCCTGGACCATCAGGTCTAGAGCTCAGTGTCTTAAACACCGGGTTACCGCAGTCCCGGATTTGTCACTCCACTATACTCTTTTTCCACCGATCTTCATTTCATTAATACTTGAGTTTTGACCTTTTCATTCCGCCTCTGAAAAAGTGTTTTTTGGCTGCTTCCCCTTTCGATAATAAGGGGCAAGTGTAAGGGGCAGTCACACTAAATAATCACCACTGTAACCTACAGAAGCTTCTTCTTCTCATGTTTTCTTTAGGTCTTTTAATATTGCACACATTTTCTAGTTGTGTTCTTTAAAAGGAGGCCCTCATACCACTGCTAACTGTATATCTGATCTGATGGAGGCCTGAGAAGGATTCTATTTAGGGGTTTTTTCAACGGTTTGCCTTTGTCTTTGTTACAGATCATACACAGAACATACGTGTACTTACAGCTGTGCTTTAAAGTCTGCTCGTTCCACTAACCCTTCATCTGTTATTAATACTTCTGGAAATAGGACTAAAACCTTTTTTCCCACCATTAATAAACTCATTAAGCAATGTGTAAAGCCTTCCTGACATTTTTTACTGACAAAATTCACAAACTCTACCAGCAGTTTTCATCAGCTCTGCCTCCACACGATGCTTTTTCCCTTACTAATCCAAATATCGGAGAACTTATTTCAAAATCCAATACTTCTACCCGTCCCCTTGACCCTGCTTCTACTTTACTTCTTAAAAAATGTCCCTCACCTTCTACCACTCCCATATCACATCTTATTAACAGGTCCCTTCTGCCTGGTTCATTCTTATTTCTTGTCTCTTAGCATTAGGCATCACTGGAACTCCTCTTTAACTCATACCTCATAAATCTTCCAGCTGTCCTGCTCCACAAAGAGTTCCTTAGGGCTCTGTCCTGGGACCGCTTCTTTTTATCATTTACATGTTACCACTCGTTCAGATAATCAATAATAATAATGCCCCCTTCCGACCTCATTTCCTGTCGGCTGGGACTCAAACGTCCTCCTACTCAGTAAGGAGAAAACTGAAGTTCTACTTGTTGGTTCAAAGACGACTCTTGCTAAGATTCCAGACTTTACCATTAGCTTTGATGGAGTGGATGCGAGATCCTCGGCGGTGGTTCGCAATCTTGGGGTGCTTTTTGATTCTTCCTCTAATTTTTTACCCCATATTAGGGCATTAGTTAAAAAAAACTAATTTCTTTTCATTTACGGAACATCGCTCGCTTGCGCCCCGTGCTGTCCAACAAGGATGCTGAAATCCTGGTTCATGCTTTCATTTCACCAAAAAACAAAACCCCCCTAACAAAACCATACAGTCCCCGTCCCCCTCTGAATACAGTTTAAAATCTTGCTCCTGGCTTACAAATCCCTTAATGGTCTGGCCCTGGGCTATTTATCACAGCTTTTGCATTCTTATAACCCAAGCCGAACACGCAGGTCTTCTGACACTGATCTCTGGGAGGTCCCAAAATACAAGCTGGTCCCTGTCGGTGGCAGATCTTTCACTGTAATGGCCCCAAAACTGTGGAATGCCCTTCCTCAGCCTCCCCGACTCTGTTCTTCATACACCTCCTTCAAGTCTCAGCTTAAAACCCATCTTTTCTCTCTACTTCCTTCCCCCCACCTTCCCTTAGAGGATTCTTTTTTTTTTAAATGTGTGTGAAAATGGCTTGTAAAGCGTGCTTGGGTACTAGAAAGGTGCTATATAAATAAAATCATTCAGCCAAGTGCGCCAGGGTGTGAAAAAAAAAAGCGAAACCATTGTACCATTGCGTTTTAAAAATAAAGTTTATTGCTGAAAATTCAAGGCAATTTACTGAATTACAGTCAGTTTGTTGTAATATTAATGCTCATAACAAAGACAAATCACACCCTGTTAACCTTCATTCACCTGACATGTAAAGTATATCTTGACAGCAGCTGAGAAATAGGCAATAAATTACAATCATACAACGAAACATGAATCAAATCTGAAGCCACAACTGAATCAAATGACAGGAAAAAAAACACTGATTAGCTACGTCTGATCTGATTAGCTACGCAAAGAAAATGCCTAAAAGTTACTCTGTAAATATGACATATTTGTTACAATTGGGGTTTTTTTTGGCAAGTTATTTTTAATTACACTGCACACAAACATTTCATTTTGAATTTTTTTGAGCAGCATTGAGCAAATTTTTGTGAGCAGCATCATTTTGGATTTGGTAGCAACTACTGTTTTTTTTGGGTTTTTTTTGTGCAAGATGAAGCTTATTAGCTATGCAGATATTTGGTATAACCAAGGCTAGAGCTGAGTGTATTTATAAAGATGTGACACAAATTAACAAAGCATAATGACAAATTCTGGAAGAAATTAACAAACGTTATATTAATATATAAATCATAGGTATATACTTCAAGCCGTCTTGGATTAGCCAAAAATATGCATTCCTCCCTGGTCTCTTATACGTCGAACAATAACTTTTAGGTACAAACTCCTTGATTTTACGCACATTATCCATTTTAGGAGTTCCACTTGCCGTAAAGATGCAATTATAGACTGTAGTCCATCTGTTAGTTCCCTTTTATTCTGTTCTCTAATGATCAGGACCAGGCAAATCATTCCGAGCACTGCAGTGACACTGATGGTGTTTAAAAACCCCAGCAGCACTGCTGCATCTGATCCACTTATACCAGCAAAACACACAATTACCACAGCAGGGTTACTACAGTGCTAAGAATGATCCTCCTTCCAAATAGTGCCTGATGGAATCAGATGGACTACAGTCTGCAATTGTAGAACTACAAAGTACATTGTGCTCAGCCAAGACCGTTGTTACTTTAATGGAAACATATATATTTTTGGGACAAACAGGATTAAGAAAAATGCATGTCATCAGTATTAATGTAAGAACAATATTGGTTGATGCAATTACATATTTTTTTTGAAAATAGAGATCTTGGTTACCCGCCGCTATAAGACGACATCCAACCCTCAACCCAACCACAGTTCAACTTCTGGTGGATTTTTTAGATCCCTGGCTTAGAGATGACATTACAGGCACAGCTGGAGTTTCTGTCACATGTAATTTGGGTTGTAGCAGAGCATGTTGAGCTGCAGATTCTCGTCCCAATGACGAAGTAGCAGGAAGAGCTGCCTGGCTGCTGCCCTTAATCCTGGCAGGTCTACGCCCTGGGGAAGTGACTGACACTTGAGCCAGAATTCAGACTTGGCAGCCACGAGTTCCCACTCTACGAAGAAACCGGCACAGTGGTGCTCAAACCAGGCCAGAGCCACGGCCGTAGCCCAGCTTGAACTCTCGACGTCCAGCTGGGCCAGGTCTTCCCACTGTAGATCCGCCTCCTCACCCACATCCGTTTCGGAGCCACGGCCACTGTCTACCTGCGGGACTCCACCAACAGGTTCGGGAGATCCTGCCCCTAAATTCAGGGCGTCAGGGAGAACTGTGAGGGGGTCGCTGGTGTGAGTACGCCCCAAGCTGGAGGCAGGAGGGGTGCAGTGGTAGGGTGGGCTCAGGCTGCTGCGATGGATCAGGTAAGGTGATGCCCTCTTCAGGCGGTCCAGAGGGATGTGAATGCAGTCCGAGAAAGACTCGGATAGCAGGAAGGCACCAGAGGCCAGCTGCAGACGCAACTAAGGAACAGAAGCCTTTTGTTACTCCTTTTTCTCTAGATAATCTAATAAACTAATCAATGCCTCATAAAGTCAATTAGAAAAGCTCCTGATGAGCGTGGATGAATATCAGCACAACTCAGTCATGGGTGTTGGGATACGAACTGACGGTTCTTACCAGAGGCAAGTATTCAGGAGATTGGGAGTCTGTGTGTACGTCAGATTCCGAAGACAGGCACTGGGGTTTCAGGGGAGTTTGCCTCCCTGAGCTGTGGCTAGGCCTCCGTTTACGGAGATTAAATCTGCAAAACACACCAATCAGGTATAGTGCTATTTGCTTAAAGCAGATCCAGGTTTAAGCTCATTTTCAAACGATTTGCACCATTACACTATAAGACTTTTATTTTTAGGGTTTATAATATATATGTGAATACGGAGATGAAAAATCAACCATGCTCTGCATTTCCTGATTCACCAAGGTATTGTGAAAAAGCATGGAACAGAGGCAATAAAGTATTTAAGAGTTACACGGCTTTTTTTTTCTATAAATCCAAAGTGTGTCATTTTTTTGTCTTCTGTAACAGAAACAAATATCAGTCCAAATTCAGAGTGATATTAGTATATATTTCAGGAACAGGGGACAATAGTTTCAGACGAATGGAATCTCAATGAGGAACTGAGGTACGGCCTCCTCACTTTCCAGTCTAATTTCTGTTCCAGAATTTCCCAATAAATTCCAGACTGGAATTCAGACTCTAACCCTGATCAGGTGGGAATGGACTGGAGGTCCTTTCCTTTAAAAAGCACATCATAAATGCTAATATTTGTATAATCTTAGCTTATTACTGCCTTAATTAAAGTTGTGCGTCTGAACAGGTCGTAGCACAAAATAACCTCCGAATAACTAAGGTCTAAATGCTTAATGGTGTCGATTAAGATTGTAGATCTTACAAATTTGGCAGAACAATCCAGGTAATCTAGATGTAAACACTGTAATTTAGGTGTATATTCGTGGCCTGGGCTCCATAAACACAAACGAATATGAAAACCCCCCAAATCCAACCACTCAGGTCACATTTAGGAATAGGGGCATCATATTTCGAGGGCATGATGTTGGAACGCATAATGATTCATAGTTTCCAGGATAGGATGTTTGGGTGAAGCAGTAATATCAGATACAAGCCTTCCACCATGGCGACTTGTGTTTGACTTTGAGTTTGCAACTGATTGCAGCAGGCGCTCCGTCCGGGTGCTGCAACAGCGACCCCTGCTGGTCTCCCCATGGACTGGGGTCTTGCCAAAGGAACACATACGACTGGCTCTTGGGTGACCTTTTCTGACCTGACCTGGAGTTAAAAAAGCTCTCCACGGATCTGCTTTCAGTGGACCGCTGAGAACGGGAAGAGGCTGCAGATGAACTTGCTGGATACAATCTCCCACCTGCACCTGCCACACGAGCAACCAAAGGGGTGTTTATATAGCTGTGAATCAATAAAAGCAAATAGTATTGCCATTTTAAACTCAAATCGACTACATGTTTTAGTCTCTTTAATAAACCTCCTCTTGTTCATTAATCCTGTCTCACAGCCATCGTTTGCCTGTGTCTCCCCTCCTCTGTACTCACTGCTGTCCAACGATGCCAGGCTGCGCGGAGAGGCTGGAGTGTTGTCTCTGTCTTTAAAGTTAGACTGAGTTAAATCTCACACAATTGTGTTATTATTTACCAGTTATATACAGGAAAACAGTGAAAACACAAGTCAGTGTTGCATGTAACATGTGCACTGTACAGCTGTGTTACCTGTAGCGATGTGTGTGTCTTCTGTCTCCTCGCTGTCCCTGCTGGATGGTCTGTGTCCAAGTCCAGCAGAATATGTTCTTTGTCTCCTGCTGACAGTGTGCCTTCTACCAAAATGCAGACCTTTTGTAACATAAACAGAAACAAAAGCAGCTCAGGCGCACAGGAAGTTCAAAATAAATACACGGTGTTTCAAAATGTAATCAGTTACACATGTTCAACACGTTAGCACAAAAATACAATCAGCCAATCCCATGGCGGCAACGGGACGCATTTGGGCCTGTAGACATGGTCAAGACAAGATGACTGAAGAGACTTTACACGTGACATGGGTTGTTGGTGCTGGACAGTAGTTCAGAAACTGCTGCTCTATAGGGTATTAAGGAAATGCTCCAAAAAGAGAAAACATCTAATGAGTGGCAGTTCTCTGAGCAGAAATAACCTGACGATGCCAATTGTCAAAAGAGAACGGCCTGACTTGTTCGAGTTAAAAGAAAGCCAACAGTAACTCTAACAAGCACCCGTTATAACCAAAGTACAGACAGGAGAACCGCTGACATCACTGAAAGTAGAAGTTTCGCATATACAGGTACCAGGAACAGCCGACAATTAAGATAACGGTAGTTAGATCATCAGTAGTTAGAGCTGTTGCCTCAAGTCACAGCTCCAAAGATCCTCGATTTGTTCCTGACCCAGACTTGCACTTACATTACCCATGTCTGGGGCTTTGGCTTTATCAAAAACATGGTACGGTAACTGGAGCCTCTTCAGCCCCCATGTGTATGTGTGAGCATGTGCAGTGCGATTAAGCAGATATGAAAATGAATAAATAAAATATTGGTAATACAGATCCAAACCATTTATATAAAAAATGTTGATTAAAATGCTGGTTGTGAATACAATAATTACAATAGAACAAACATAACAAAATGATTTAGCATAACTGGATGCACACCAAACAGGCACATCTGAATCGCACATTCAGTTACGGGAAGACTAATATATATATATATATATATATATAGTGGGGAACTTTTTGTAAATGTATTAAAAAAGAAAAACTGACATATCACATGGTTATAAGTATTCAGTTAAGTAAAAACCAGGCACTGCTCATCACCTTCCCTATACCAATCCCACCTGTGAAACATGGTGCTGGTAGCATCATGCTATGGGGGTGTTTTTCAGCTGCAGGGACAGGACGACTGGCTGCAATTGAAGGAAAGATGAATACGGCCAAGTACAGACATATCCTGGAAGAAAACCTCAGACTGGACCGAAGGTTCACCTTCCAACAACATAATGACCCAAATCACACAGCTAAAATAACAAAGGAGTGGCTTCAGAACAAATCTGTCACCGTTCTTAAGTGGCCCAGCCAGAGCCCTGACCTAAACCCAACTGAGCATCTCTGGAGAGACCTGAAAATGGCCGTCTACCAACGTTCACCATCCAACCTGACGGAACTGGAGAGGATCTGCCAGGAGGAATGGCAGAGAATCCCCAAATCAAGGTGTGGAAAACTTGTTGCATCATTCCCAAGAAGACTCGTGGCTGTACGAGCTCAAAAGGAGCTTCTACTAAATACTGAGCAAAGCGTCTCAATACTTATGACCACGTGATATTTCAGTTTTTCTTTTTTAATACATTTGCAAAAAACTGTATACATTTTTTTCTGTCAAGACGGAGTGCTGAGTGCACATTTATGAGAAATAAAATGAACGTTTTGGATTTTAGCAAATGGCTGCCATGAAGCAGAGTGGTAAATGTAAAGGGGTCTGAATACTTTCCGTACTCACTGCATTTTGCTAACGACCATCAACCCTGTCCAGAAATAAACACGCAAGACATATAGCCTTATGCAGTCTTACCTTGTTACCTTGCCTATCTAAACAGACAAAGGTAAAAAGACATTAATTCCTGATTGAGATATAATGCGTTCTATTCTATCGGTATCATGGAAGTGGTTGTGGTACAAAATATCAGATTTACAACCAACCACAGGGCCAAGCTAATGCTAAGACATGCAGAAGGTCCGTAATAACCAATCCAATCCGTTTCACCACCTCAAGCAGGAGCGCGTAGCTGAGCACGAGGCAGTATTTGTTATCGCAATAGTACCCTAAAATATTGTGATATTATTTTAGGACCATATCGCCCACCCCTGCTATGTGTGTGTGTGTGTTCGTTTATAATTTTTATAGCCCATGCATGTAACTATGGTGGACAGCAGGTACATTGCACAAATCAATACTGAATTACTACAGTGGGTGAAGTAATTTGTACCTTGTCTTTGCAGTTGGCTTAAGAAGAGTTCAGTAAGTCTGCAGAAAAGCTACACTGACCATTTTTGGCTTGTGAATATAATAACCAGTGAAACTCTCTCTCACACCAAGGCTATTTTTTTCCACGCCTGCACTTTTGGATTTTCTGGTCGTCGGCGATACAGTGCCGTAAAGCCTCATGGTGTGAACTCTTCAAACTGGCTTTATGAACTCTTCACCATACTAATGCATCTAAATCAGATATCCCATTCTAGATAAATAAGTCCACAAGAAGGTTACAATTCGGTTCACAACAAGCACTGACTCTTCTACTGGAAGGAAGAGATCTGCTGCCAACATTAGTGAGAAAGCAGCAGTTCAATAGTCACACTCGTGCACAATAGTGTATACACGAGTCAAGACTGTGACAGGGGAAGTGAATGCAGAGAGACAGCAGGAATACGCAATATGGGCTCTCCGAGACGCACAATCAGCAGTTTGTAGCTTTAGCGAGTGTTTAAGACGTAGTGAAACATGGCTGGATTTCACACTTGATACACTTTGTGACATTTCTGAAATGGGTTTACATATACATACATTATATATATATATATATATATATATATCATCCTGGGACCCTGCATCCCCATCCTAAATAATAGGACATCAGACAGTTCATTAGATACACATGGTTCACTGTTTGATAAGATAAACATAAAATCAACCAATCACATGGCAGCAACCCAATGCAACTAGTTATGTAGCCATGGCTAAGATGACCTGCTGCAGGCCGAGCATTAGAATCGAAAAGAAAGGTGATCTCTTTATGTGATTTCGAGCGTGGCATGGTGGCTAGTGATAGGCCCCTTAATACAAACTGAACATTGTTCAAACACCACAGCCTACTCGAGCATTGTTGCTGACCACGTTCCTCCCTTAGGTCAGAAAACTCGAATCCTCAAATCCAACTGGTTTCTTGAACACGACTGAGTTCACTGTACTTAAACAGCCAACAAACAAACCAAATCTCACCACTCCTGCGTATACCTCTACAATCCGAGTGTGTACTGCAACTGCTACAATACTTACCATTACTGGTTTTTTTTAATGATTGGATGATTTAGACTAAGGGAGTCATCGCTCTTTCAGCTTTACTACTTTGAGAACACAAACATTCATGTATTGTGTTGTTAATGATTAGTAGAGATGGCCCTCTAATGGTTTAAAATGACCCACTCAGGGGTACTTTAAGACTCTATAATTGTTCAGCACCGCGTCTCTGACAGCCATTGTGTGGCAAGACCGATAAGTCCTGCTCAGCTTGAAACCACGATCCTGAATCGTAACGTGACGAGCAGAGTGAGAGTGTCAAGGGAGCAGAGCTCTGTTTAGTTACAGCCGTGGCCTCCTGCTAATAGGAATGGACGAGCCGAAGACGCTGAGGGAATAGGGCAGGATGGACCTTTTCAGACTGCCACTCATCTATCATTGGCCGTGACAAAGTGACAACAGGCCTTCGAGAAGGAGGATCAAGGCTTCGGAATGCAGAAAGAGAGGAGAGAAGACGAACGCTGGCAGTTCAGACAGACTTGGCAGATCTCAGTGATGGCCATGACCACAGCGGTTGTGGGTTTTTTTTTTTTTTGTTTGCACACACAATGTGATATTTTTGTGACCATAGAAAGCAAACAGCATAGTTAAGCAAGTTTGGTCACGAAATACAAACCATAAAAGCTGTTCAATCAGAAATAACCTTATTCATAAGACTTCTTTTAATATACAGCGGCCCCTCGCCACTTGGGAAAGGCGGTTCACCCTTCGCGGGTTTTCAAAAAATATTAGTGGAAAAAATATATCACGGATTTTCGCTGTTTCCCGGGATTTTGCAGAACTTTTACATAAAAAAAAATCTCAAAAATGTATAAAAATATACATTACAAATATGAATTCTAACCATAAAGGAACGTTATAAATGATAAAATATGAGGATTGACAGTAAATATCTGTTGTATCTACTCAGGGTGTAGGATATGAGGCGCTGTAAGCTCGGTACGGACGGAGCATGTGTGATACGAGAGTGATGTAAAGAGAACCTTCCATTACTTCAGCGTGCTGCTTGATTATTCAACAGTCAAAAACACTACAATAGAGTATTATTTACTCAGCGGATGAATACTCACCAAAAACGAGAAGTAAGACCAGAGCATCGCCCCTCCGAGTCGCTACTTGCCCACACGACAGGTTTTTATCTGCGGTGTTGTGTTCGCTGTTTGGGAAAGTTTGATTATAGACCGAATTCATTCAAGCCCTACGATGCCGCCCAAACGTTCTGCAAGTTCGACGAATATCGCATTGTTAAAATAGGAAAAGAGGGGACGGAAACGGGTTTCAAGAACAAACACTGACGTATCCAGCTGTGATAAACAGATTACGTCACATGTTTTAGTTTCACCTGATCGGAACAAAAACAAAACTTTGTTACATTCATATATGATTCAATGTCTAAATGTGCATGTGACTGCTAAAAATTATAATCCACTCCTAATTACGCAGATAAGTGAATAAATGAAGAGGTGGGATGTTTTAAAGACAGCGTCGTCTTGCGCCCTGCCGGGGAAACCATGACAAACCAGTCAAAAGTTTCTTTGCGTAACCGTAGGGAATGGAAACGCAACTTTACTCGCAAAGTTTCAAAAATAAAATAAAAAAGAATGAGCTTTGCGAAATGTTTGGATGGTAATCCAGCTAGTCATATAAGTGTTTATAGCTAGACCATTTAGAGAGTTGTAGTCATCTAGGAGCCTTTCAAATGTATAGGTTTTTGTATTTTCCTTTAACCTAATGGCTTTTGTTTCGGAACAGGATGAAAGTACAAGCAGTTCTTTTGAACGGTGTACCATTGTAATTTTAACATAATGGATCGTTCTTTGTTTTCTGCAGCCTGGTGCTTGAGGAGTGAGGGAGTGAGTTCAGTTCTGCTGGGGAGCTCCAATCCTGCACAGCTCAGAGAGAACCTAGGCGCTATACAGGCATGGCTGTATTTATTTCTTTCATATATCACCTCACAATGTTTTGTGTGGATTTATTAATATTGTTATTAACAACAGCAATAATAATAATAATAAATACAATGCAATATTATAAGGCGATATTATGCTGTCCGTTACATATCTGTGTTGTAATCAAGTTATTCGAAACATTTCCTTTTTAGGTGCTTCCAAAGATCACTCCTAATATTGCCTCTGAGATTGACAAACTCCTGGGCAACAGACCTCACAGTAAGAAAGATTTCCACCACTGAGAAGTGGAACTATGGGACTGAGAAGGATGAACCTGTTCGCCATTCCTGACCTGTCCATGTGTCTCAGCCCGTTTTTTTTTTTTTTGTGAAACCCTTGTACACCAGCATGGTTACCTTCAAATACTGGCCTGGTATGCTGATTCATTGTGTCATGAGCAGTGGTACTCAGACCACAGGGCCACAAAGTGGAGCTTTTGATATGGCTTAATTTTCAAAAGGAAGAGTGGCTTTGTCTTTCAGCCAACTTTAAATCCGTAAATGTTTCAAAGAAAGTCAGGCATGGTGCAGACAATGTAATGTTATGTCATAGCTATGTGTAAAGAAAAGGCACTCAATAAAAAAGCAAGGCTTCTATTACCTTAGGATAAATAAACCTACTTAGCTTCCTTGCCAGCGGAGCTTCTGAAGGGCAAAAACGCAAACGTCTGTATAACAGAAACCGTTTGTAATTTCATTTTACACACAGTAACTTCTTACCAACGTCACATTTCCATTACCAAATACAGATTAGCCACTTATATTGAAAGGAAGAGATCTGTCGGCATTATGTTATACTGTAACTGTCTGGTTATTAAAGATATTATCCAGTTACCTGCAGGTTATAACAATAAATCACTATTGAAGCGAATTCCCTAGACTGATGTTTTCTTCTTACAGTATGTGGCTCCCAAGATACTTGTACCTGAGTACCACTGGTCTGGAGCCAGTTAGCAAAGCTATGCATGCCCCCCGTGACCATATTCTAAAAAGGACCTAGTGTGTCACATGTGCTTATTACGAAACGTCTAGCTGTTGGCTATTCCTGTTTTGACTCCCTAATCACGTTGGACATTAAAGGGCACGTTTGCGTGACTCAGCTAGCAAGAGGATAAAACATTGTGTTAGACCTCAATATTTAATGAAATGCTTCGAGATATGATGCAGCAGACAATAAAGCCTTTAGGATTGCACTGTGCGAATCGGATTTACCAATAGATAAAGAACAATATGAAATGATACTGTGGTTTAAACATCATGTGACATCCCTCCAAACTTCTCACTTCAGACTCAGTAAATGCCTGCTGTGTGTTCGATCGTAAGAAGACGTAAGGCTGCTGAGGAGATCTTGATAGGTTTGCTGCTGGGTTTCTAGCTGAGGTTCCTGTATTGAATGGTAATGGCTGGTAATGCCGGTGTATGTGCTAGCATTTTTGCTGCAGGTGAAACGTATGATGTATTGCCTAACACGATCCATTTAAAGCTGGCTGTTTCAATGAAATAGTCGATGTGTTTACAAATTTGCGAAATGATTAAGACTGTGAAGTACCGTATTGTTCAGTTTGATTTCGGCATTGAATAAACATGGCTTCCCTAATGAATCAGAGTTAGGCTTTTCTTCTTATTTCAGGCACAACCAAAGAGCCATGTTGGATGACTGTACGTTGAAGGTTAGATGGTTACAGTCATAGTTAAACAAAACTATTATTTGGAGCTGATCTTTAATTTGGAAAATAATTTGTTTCGTTCAGCAATGTTGTTGGTATATTTGCAATATACAAGCTCTGTTAAAAACAACTACAGCATTCTCCAGGTAATCTGCTTTTGTTATTCAAAGATGTGATCATTTTGTATTTTATTATATGAATAACCCTCTCCAGGTAATGCCACAACAAAACGGTTTGGTTAAAGTCTGGAAAGGCATGTTGGTGTTTCTTCATGATATACATGTTGCTTGATTCAGTTTCAGGTTTCATTAACCAACTTCTACTAACCTTTGGGAAGCTGACTGCTAGTCTCACATTCTCATGACTAGAAAGAACCATGTCCCATCTGTGAAACATGGCGAAGGTATCATCATTTGGCCCTGTTTTTGGTGCATTTGGGCCAGGGCAGTGCCATTATTAATGGAAAAATGATTGATTTATACCATAATTATAACATTCTACCTTCTAAAGACAAATGTCAGGACATGTCTGTATCTCATTAGCGTGTGGCTCATGGCAGTAAACCAAAGAAAACTCTCAGTGTTTTGAAATGGCCCGATCAAAATTCCTGACATCAATCCAATATTATTGTGGAAGCAGTTTGTGTGAGGAAACCCACCAACATCTCAGAGCTGAATCTGTTCTAAATGGATGAATGGAGCAAAATTCCTAGGATGATCAGCAGTTCCCAGAAACATTTAGATTCGGTTGTTGGTGCATAAGGAGGTCACGGCAGAAACTGAAAGCAAATGTTCACGTACTTTTCCTCAGGTTCATCGGGTCATTTACCTCAGCGAATCAATGGCTGTCTAAAATACGTTTGTCTCAATTGTTTAATGGAAATTAAACCTGATGTTGTTATAGGTCATAATTCTGTGCTACAGAAGACAAAATCGTTATTCGAACAGGACAAGGATAAGAGTATGTTTAGTTTGACGTACTGGGACTGTCGCAAGCAAAATCACAGGCCTGGATTAAAAGGTTTTGAATGAATAGTTTGAATTAACTAACAAGAGTTTAACCTTGGTGAGTATTACAGTATTTGCGAGTTACAGCCTAACAGACTGGCCTCGAATATGTAAGAGGTTTAGCACGAGCTTTTAAACTATGAATAAATAGGCTGTGTGGTTAACGTTCCCTCGCTTACGGCCATACCACCCTGAGAACGCCCGATCTCGTTCGATCTCGGAAGCTAAGCAGGGTCGGGCCTGGTCAGTACTTGGATGGGAGACCGCCTGGGAATACCAGGTGCTGTAAGCTTTTCACACTGAAAGTTTTCAAACTTGCCGGTTGTAGCGTATTGTTACTATCCTCATCAACATTTCTAGAACTGTTGGGCAGCTGTATAGATTACATAATGCATTAGATTGCACAGAAATATTTTAGGTTTTTATAGTTGCTGCGATTTTGACCGACATTTTTTGCGTGTGTTTCATCACCCTTAGGAAGGCAACAGTGATTTTTACACGTTTGTCACCGAAATATTCACCCATCCGACACGAACACTTAAAACCTGGTTCTAAAACCAAATATTTAAATACTACAAGCTTATACTCAGACGTAACAGCCGGTGTTAAGTATAGCTGGTTTCGCATGAAGGTTCCGCCCACTGGAGTTTCTTATTGGACGATGCGTTGGTCGGTTTGAAAACTCGGCATTGTTATTGGCCAGTTGTTTCCTGTCTCATTCATTCGATTGCATCCGCGCCAAACAAACACTGCGAGACCGAGCGCGATGTTCGCGCAGGAGGATCCTCTGAATTCTGAAAACTGAATCAGCAGTCGCGTTTTCTGTTTGTTTCTGTCTGTGTGCACTGGCTACTTAAATCTTAAAAATGCCCAGTGCACTTTCAGTTCGATAAAAGGCACAGATCTTTGAGGTTGACTTGTATTTGAACTGTTAGAGACGCAGGTTTCAATTAACTCACGAAATATCGCAGGTGTGTGGAAGTAACCTAATATTTTCCGTTCTCACGTGTAGCAAAAAGGGGCTTCGGGTTCACACGGCGCAGTTTGTAGCTGTTTAACGAGTTTAAACGGCTTTTCCCTCGGCTGTATCCCAAACGGCTGTTTCGGTATTACAAAGTGTAACTAGGGTATAGAAGACCGCACACATTGTGTAGGGCACCTTTGTAGAACGCAAGGAGGTATTTAGGATTCGCCCCTGCAACGGATCACTCTAGCTAGTAACCAAATTGGTACGTTAGTTTGTATTGCTAGTGTGTCAGTGCAGCAGAAAGTGATTACTAAGTGATATCTTTAACATTTCTTTATTGCTTTGGGTTTCAAGTGCGAACGATGTCGCTGTGGCGCCATGTAGTTGATAAACAAAAGAGCAACGAGACCATGGGCGACAGTGTCGTTACCAAGGTAAGCTCAGGTCTTGTGGAGCGCAGCGACTCCTTAAACACATCGCGTGCAAGGAAAACCGGTGTGAAGGACAACTCGTTTCTTCTCAACACAGACTCCGCTACAGGTGAGGACGCTTCGTGCTGTTCATGGGCGAAAGTTTGGTCGTATAGAGCATCTGTGTGAAATGGAATGAAATCAAACCGCTCTGAGTAGAGAGAATAGACAACATGCATGCTGTCAAGATGGTTCAGGATGCCTTTTAGTACCCAAACGTAGAGCTGAAGAAAGTATAAGAGAACAGCAGTGCAGGCACCATGCTGGGTGGAGTCAATTTTAAGGTTGCTTTGCCAGGTAAGTGTTTTGGGTGTGGAGCCTATCCTGGAAAGCACAGGGACAAGGTGCGAGCTTGACCTGGTTGGGTCATTGGTACCGAGTCCACTTTCTTTTGGGATGATCCCATGACTGACTCAACGCTTCCCAATCCGGCACACTGACGAACTAGAGAATTGCAGCTGGACTACCAACAACCCCAAATAGTTTGCATCCTTGCATTTAATTTGGCTTTAATGAAATTGAAGACCGTAGGAACCTGAGGTATTTAAAGCTTGTCTGATCAACTCGGTTTTATTTCTTAATAAACATCCATTCCTGCATTTCAGACCTGCAACACATTCCAAGTTGGGACTGGGACAGTTTATGGCTACTAATGACGTTATTTCGAATAGGCGATGTCAACGGGTGTCATGATTTGGTACAAAACGGTAGCAAAGGTGAGCAGATGATCTCCAGTGGTCAGCAAATGCATGAGAAAATGATTTTTTTTAAAGCATAGCTTTGTTCATCAAAGGTAGATGGGAAGGGAATTTAATATTTCAGTCCTAAGTTTTTACGATCTTACTCGTTTTGTGTTGTCTTGTCGATAAATGAGTGGAAGTTCCTGGAAAAAAAACACCGCGTGTGTTGCGTGTTTCTGCTGTGTGACATGGTTCATCCCAGCTTTTTATGTTTAGCATTAGAAACAAAAATCACCTTGTATTGTTGGGCTTGATAAAGGTTTGGAAATCGCCAGTTTGGTCAGCCTACGTTTCGATGATGCCTCGCCCATGTGGTTCTACCAGCGATTGCTGAACGGCAGTTCTTGATGAGGTGCCGTCTAAGGGGTCGAACATAACGGGCGTTTAGCTATGGCTTATACCATTGACCCTTGTTCACCGAAATTCCTCCAGATTCCGTGAAGTGTTTGTTGATATTATGCATCGCAGAGGGAGAAATATTCAGTTCAATCACTTGTTTACAAACTGGAGATCCTCACTGGAGAGTCTCAGCCTTTCCAGGATGCTGCTTTTGTACCGGATCATGATTATAATCACCGGTTTAAAATCCCAGTACTTCATTCTTCGGGGGTTTTACCGATAAATTGCCCCTCCCTGACCTTTCTTGGAATGTGTTGCAGGCCTGACGTGCAGGATGTTTATTAACAAATTAAAGAAAGTTGACCAGACAAAATAGGATGGGTTCATACCTGCAATGAAATAAAGATCAAATTAAGTATATTTTCATTCAGCAGCGGTTACTAGGTCAAACACAGCAAAGATCTGTTTCTGTAACGGCACATAACGATGACTTCCATTTAGCCTGTAACGAGCAGATGGCAAATGCTGGTCTTCGTTTCAGTTCTTATTTCGTAACATGATGTAGGTGCTCACTAACGTCTGTAATTACCGTTTCTCCCTGTAGGTGATATTAGAACAAAGCTGCCGGGAGTCATGAGGGAGGTCCGTGCATCCTCCCTTTCCAGTTCCCTTTGCCTTTGTCGTTCTCCTGCTCAGTTGGAACGCTCACAGCCCAAGCTGCTGCTCTTACATAGCCCGTGTGTTAAGAAGAATGTGCCCGAGCTCGTCCACAGCCCTAATAAGGCCAAAGTTACAGTGAAGAGCACCACAGCAGAGGTATAACGACAGAGCAGACTGCGTCACGTCTTCGTTCTTCCTAACTGGTATTCTGTACAACCACGTGTTTGTGCGTTTGAGGTTTTGGATGCAAACGAGCAAGCCTGCAGGCTCTTCGGGTATGCACAATGTGATCTGATCGGTCGAGCGCTGACCTCCCTTCTAAAGGACAGTCCGATTACAGGAGAGGTTCTCGCGGAGGAAAGTCTGGACCCTGCAGGGAACTTGATCACTGTTCCTACAAAAGTGGTATAAACACCTGCACTTACATTTTTATGTCAGTCTGTATCCCCCCTGTAGTCACATTGCTAAATACTGCTGTCAAAAGGATTCAAATATTTCTGTTGCACTAATCAAATTGTGCGCTGCTCAAATGCATAGGCTTTAGCAGAATGCATTTCTTAATCTGAACACAAAATTAAGCCTAACATCGTAGTAACCTCGCTCCTGTCGCAAATAGCCAGCGACGCCAACGGGGGTGGACCACCATGTCCTGGGTCTTCCTCCTCCCAGTTGGACTTGCCTGAAGCACCTCAGGAGGCATCCTTACCAGATGACCTAACCCCCTCAACTGGCTCCTCGCGACGTCGCTGCCGAAAAAAAAACATGCGTTTCGTGGAAGATGCTTTCCTTGTACACAAGCTGGAATGAAACTGTCGTCTGTATTAATTGCACAAAAAAATAAATAAATCTGCATTCAGTGTGTAATGACCTTAACAATTCACAATTTGGTCTAAATCTTCTGTTCCTTCCCTTTCTGTCTTGACAGGTCACTGCGGTGAGTAAGAGTGGCTCCGAGTTCCCTGTATCTGCGTGGGCGTGGTCACGTGACGACGAAACCTGCGTGCTGCTTTTAGAGAGAGTCGAAAGGGTGTCTGCCCACTTCACTTTTTCTGAAGAGGTAGCCTTTCTATTAGTGTGACAGCTTCATAACGTCGGTGTAGTTTGCCTTATAGACGTCGTTTCGACGTCTGCGAGAGGAAACGGGATTTCATTCAGCAGCTGTGATGCGATTCGGTTTCTCAGGATTTAAAACGTGCCTTGGCGTGATGTTTGTCCAAATTATGTAGGGCTTTTATATCTGTATTCTTGTAAATATAAAAAGCGATGCAACCACCACCACCACTGGATTTAAAACGCATTTGCCCCTGTGTTACTTTAGGGTGTGATCCTTGGTTGTGACTCTACATTTGCGCATCTACACGGTTACCGTACCGCTGAGGAGACGACCGGGGTGTCCGTCATTTCCCTGATGCCATCTCTGCACGTGCCGCTCCACTGCAGGAAGGTCCCAAAGGTCTGGGAAAAATCGAAGTGTACTGCATGCAACTCTGTGTGCATTTCTGCAGTTTGTTGACTGGATTCTTCTGTGCTAAAAGCATCCATTTGCATAAGCCTTTTGAACGTACCGCCTGCAGCGAGACGATTCTTAAAGCTAAACTTGATTTCCTTGATGCCACGCTATGAGAGGGCAACTTTTGAAGTGCTAAAAGTGCTCATGTACCAAACGATTGAATTCCTGTGCGCTCCTGTAGATGCTACGTGCACAGAGGGTGTGTTTGAAAGGCAGCAGTGGTAGCGAGCTGTGCGTGTCCGTCCGTCTGCGAGTTGCTGTATCGTGCAAGAGGCCAGCAGGTCATGTTCAGGGATCAGTTGGAGCCGAAGCTGGTGGGCATTCGCATGCAAATTCGACAGGGCCTGAAAACAATAGACCAGGTTTGCCTTTCCGCTTTTATTTACGGAGATCATTTCGGCGTTTCCCCTCGCTGTCCCACTGGCAGATGGCAATGAAAAACGTCAACTTTCTTCTCATGTCCACGGGAAAATAAGTCTGTTGTCATTTTAAAAACCCGTTGACGTTGAGAATGCTTAAATGTTTACTTATAATAATGGTTGCTTACATTTGCTGAAACTGTTACAGTAGGACGTTTTGCTGCAGTAGAATTGTTTTAAATCTCTTTTCATTAGAAGAAACGAAAGTTTATTGCGTTAATATTTTTTCCTACAACAAAAGCACGCACTTTTGATCTGTTATTCTAAAGGAATCAATGTTAATAGGGTTATTTCTTTAAGTTTCTTTTGTCTAAAAACTGCAAGGGAAAAAAATTATTAAAAAAAAAAATGCTGTATTGTTTACGCTTCAGACTTCTGCTCTTGCTGCATCGTTAATTTGTAATTAATTTTTTATTTTTTTTTGCAATTTCTGCCGCTCCAGACGCTCTGAATGTAACATACTAACTGCTAACTCAACAGGTAGTGAAGATGGTGGTGCTGCTGGCTTGGGCATGTGCTCGCCCAGTCTAGATTTGGTATATTCTGGCTCACTGTGGACATTCGTTCCATCTAGTAGCCTTCTGACACTGAAGCCCAATGGCGCCATTAACAGCGTAAACGGCATCTACTGCCCCCTGCTGGTGGGATATAGCATGGCCGAGCTACTAGGCAAGGTACTGTGACGCTGTAATATGCTTAATGTTTTTTAATCATCAGTCCACTTATTCTGGAACATCCACTAACCTGTTTACTTTGCATTTTTTTTAGAACATCACCTTCCTGATTCCAGCCTTTTACGACCGGATGTGTGCTTTTGACAGAAGCCCCAGTCCCGTATCTCCTCACGAGCATGATGATGCAACAGCCGACTCTTCTAGCAGCCACACTGGTAGTTATATTTTATGACACGTTCTGCTAATTGGTTTATCCCTTCCCTTATTTCGCCTTCCGTTTTCTCTCTGTGACCCCTCAGATTCGCGTGGAGGTTTTGGAGGTGGAGACGTAGGCCGACCTGTCTGTGTGGTGCCAATAAAGCAGGATCCGCATGAGACATGTAGTGAGTGAACAGCCGGTTCCTTTATGTGCAGGAGTGACGGGTGTATAAAGGATCTTCTGTTTCCGTTATGTCAGGGGCTACGTACTTTTACCTCCGTTCCTCGTAGGATAACAATATCGATGTTCAGAGCGGAGTGGCACTGGGTTAGATCCTAGATGCCGTGGTCGGAGTGTCCCAAGAGCTCCCGGAGCCCTCCCACAGTCCAAAAACATGCTTCAGGTCAATCGAGTATGCTCAGGCGGCTTGCAGCTCGACGTGACATACCTCAAGTCTTGATTAGCTCTTATTTAGTACTTATTTATCAACTCCTGATTGTTTTACCACTGCATGCAGCACACACCTTTAGCTTTAGCTCTGACAACTGAATTATTTAAGCCTCTGTTATTTTGTGTGTGTGTGTGTAAGACTTTAAGTCCTTGCTGGCCAGAGACAGCATGCTGATGTATCAAGCCCAGCAAAAGAAAGCGGGTGCTGGAAAGGGGAGGAAAGCCTTTGCTGCAGTCAGGACTAAGCTGGAGAATCAGACCCGTGCCCCCTCCACAAACACTGCCCCTGCAGTCTCCTCCTTCCCTGTGGACAAGTGAGATAACCTTTTGCTTCTACTCTTCTTAATCCAAGTTCGAGAGGTTTGTAAGACCAAAGACGCAGCTTTGATTTGTTTGGAATAAACTGCGGACCGTGCTTGAATCTCTGTCCGTCTGGCACTGTCAGATATGGGCTTTTAAAAATGTGTTAACAGTTCATTAGTGGCACTTCGGCTGCTGTCCCACCATGATAATTTTCGGGTTTTGAAATGCAGTTTGGACGACACTGCGGAGCTATGCGAGGAGGCAGCTGCAGTCATAGCCCAGTGTGACAAGTCTATCCAGTCCGATTCCACAGCCGCTCTGCTGCACACCTATGCTCTACTCGAGTCCCAGGATCCCTCGGCCCGGCCCAGGCTTCAGGACTCGAGCTTTGAGGTGATCTCCCTAGGCAGTCGTTCGTCGTCGGGATTCTGCGAGAAGTGGGCGGGGCCCGGGAAACCGGACGACACGCAACAAGAGGCAGAAGTGGCCGATCCAAGCAGTTGCTTCCTGGACCTGGACACTAACGGCGATGGAATCGCCTTCGCCATCGGACAGCTGGGACTGAGTGAGTGCGACACGGCAGAGCTACTGCGTACACCGTCGCCCTGCGTGGTGGAGTCTGATACGGAGCCTCGGGAGAGCCAGAAACAGAATGGACTCCGTGTCAGCCCCCAGCCTCAGGAGTTGACACTACTGGAGAAGAATGGAGACCCCTGGATCCATGAGATTAAAGTTCCAGATCAATGGACTCCATTTTCAGAGCTGTGTAAAGGTGAACCGTTACTGTTGGGCCACACCCCAGCGACGTCCACGCCAAAAAAGCCCGCGTCTACCCCTGCTACGCCTGTCTCTCCACTCACTCTGATGCAGGAGGGCAGGTTTCGAGCTAACTGCTACCACAGAGATGGAACACCAATAGGTATGGCTCCCTTTTTGTACTTATTGTCGTGAGATATTCCTCCTAAGCAATGGTCTCCTATAGCGCCGTAACCTTTTGCCTAAGGGTGTTAGTGTCTGACATGGTCTTCAAGCTTACCTGGTAGCGTTAGCGAGCAACGGTTCTTCTTCGGCTGCTGTTATTATAGGTCATTACAGAAAATCTCCTCAAGTTGGAATAGCACAGGTTTCACCCCGGATGTCCTGCATGACGAAACCCTCCCTCTTTCTGTGGGCTTGGGAACAGCTCCAGGAGTCCCGTGCCTCAGCAGCTGGGCTACCACAGTCTCCCAGATGCTCCATGCATTACTAGCCTGTAGCCTGGCAGCATTTCTCTAGCGATTCAGGTACTGGACTGTGGACGTGACGGTCCAGGGCTTGGATTGTGAGATTGTGTGAGTTGTGAGTCGCTGTGGATAAGGGCGTATCAGCACAGACTGTTGGTAGCACATACGTTCCTAAGATTAAATGTGAAGTAGCATTTGAACCGTAATGTAGTAAGAATTATATAGCCGTTTGCTGACCGCTTTTGTCCTTGGTTTAGCATTTGTACTCTTTCGTTTGAGCTCTGGCTGACTGGCTCTTTATCTCCTGTCTAACAGAGGTACAGTGTGATATACGCAGGGCTGCTCTCTCAAATGGAAGCTCTCTCTTCTGTGTATGGCTCAGTGGGAGCCATCTTCTTCTTCACCAGCAGGAGACGCTGCAAAGCACGCAGTCCTCCACAGCAAAATCGTTCGATCAGGATGGCACACACCATAGCCTGGCAGAGGTAAGGCCGGAAAAAAAATCAATCCTATTTCTTTTAAGGAATTACAATTCTATGATTGAAATGTTTCATGGTGTTCTAACAGGATAAAGGGTCTCGGGCTTCCTAAAAACGGGGCTCGAACGTTTCCATTGTCTTTATAAGCAGCTCATGTTCCAGAGGCAATTTTCCCCCTGATGTGTCTCACCAAAACAAAAAGAAAACGTTAACCTTCAGCTCTGTTCGGTGCAAAAACGTCTGTGATCATGTGACTGCAGCCACGGCTGTGATTGGTGGGCTTTGTTTTGGAACGGTAAATCAATTGAAGTTGCCTGGACGTTAACGGTCAGCTGATCTCGTCACGTTTAAACATTTACAGCACGTTATCTTGTTCTTTATGCCGCTTGTTTGTGCTTTCCAGCCAATGCGTCTCTGTAGTTCCATTTCTGGTCGCCAATTTATTTTACATTTAAAAAATTAAAGTCTTCAAAGGCACCGTTGGGAAAACGCTCATTGGTCTTTTGTAATTGAAAGTGTTGTGATCACATGATGCGTATGAACAGCTCAGGATAAATACTGCCTTTAAAGTTTTACAACCGTGGGTAATTTAAGTGATAAGACATTAACACAATCTGTACAGATAGCAAAATGTGTTTTTAAACAAAACAAAATATTAAATTTGCTAAGTGTTGCAGTGCCCAGTTTGCTAGCACATCAGCTTGGGCACCTGGGTTTGAGTCCTAGGCACGATCGCCCCGTGTCTGTGGGCTTTCTTGTTTACCAGAGTAAGCTGATTTCATGTATATTTACCTAAGCAAACAAATGACATAAACCTTCTAATACTTTGTAGTTTTCTTGGTTTTGACTTTTTGTTTGTTTGTTTTTTTTTCTCGCTAAAATCCCGACACAGTGAGGCAATCAAACACGTAACGACGCTACAACATTTAAAAAAAGCTTTGGACTGAGAGCCACTGCTGGTGTCTTTTCTGTTCAGGAGATCAGTGAAGTTGGATGTAACAAGGGCTTAAGCTCTTCCATGGACCTGGACCGGTCCAAAGCATGTGAAGGCCCGTTTGAGGAAGACTATGAGCCACTGCACTCCGTGGGAAAAGGAGCCTTCGGCTTTGTCTGGCTCGCTTCACGACGGCACGATAGAGAGGAGGTAAGGAGTTCGGACGTTTGTAAAACAGAGGCGTTTTAGTTTAGAGTTTTATACAGCGTGCATATCCGTCTCGTAATAATTTGTCCCTTTTTTTTTTTAATACAACCGTTTCAGGCATGTCTTTGGGGTGCGAGGTAACTAAGTTGAAATATAATTTACGACCCCAAATCAGAATAAGTTGGGGCAGTGTGGAAAACTCTTCAAAGATCTCTTGCATTTACTTTTATTTTGTCGCACACAGCATGAACCTGAGATTTATTAATTCATGGTTTTTTTCTGGTCAACCTAATTTCACTTTTTAATAAACATTCATTCCTGCATTTGAACCTACAACACATTCCCGAAATAATAACGCTGGAACAGGGCCGATCTAGGGGCCAGGTCTAGTAATGAGGTAAAAAAAATCGAAATAATGATGTGACGCGTATTTATCGACTCTGGCTAGTTTAAGGGCAGAGACCCTTACGGCGTTTCCAGCCATATTTACTTGGCTTACAATCTTTCCTTTCTCTGTTAGGTGGTGGTGAAATTCATCAGGAAGAGCAGAGTGGTGCGCGAGTGTTGGGTACAAGACCCTGAGCTTGGACATATCACTCAGGAGGTGGCCATACTGGCCAGGCTGCACCATCCCAACATTGTTAGGGTACTCATGCTGCTTTTAATTCATCTTTAATTAATTATTTGGCACTAACCACACAGCCTGGCTATTTGCACTAACCCCATCTAGTAAATCAGGTGATTATACAGGGCGAGTCAAAAAAAACCCACAAAAAACATTTCCAAAACAAAAGGAAAATGATGGGTCTGAATACCCCGGAAAGTAATGGGTGAGAGGACCCATCATGTCCCAAACATGGCTTTCCAATGGGAAAGTGGTCGTGTGGGATATCAAAGAAGACCAGAATTGACCAGAATCAGAAATCGATTGCCAGAATCAGATTTGCAATAACTGTTGTTTTTCAAAAGTTCTAATTGTTGTTCGTCACGGGTAACTGAAGATGGAATTGATGATTCTGATATTCGGGGAACACAGCTGCTGTAGCATAGCCGCAGACTTGGAACAACAGACAAGTACGGGGCGGCACGGGGACTCGATGGGGCGGCACCGCTGCCTCACAGCTAGAAGGTCCCGGGTTCAATCCCAGGGTGGAGCGACCTTGGTTCCTTTCTGTGTGGAGTCTGCATGTCCTCCCCGTGTCGCCGTGGGTTTACTCCGGTTTCCTCCCACAGTCCAAAGACGCGTATTAGGTTAATGGGTGTCTCCAAAGTAGCCTGTGTGTGTTTGTGTCCTACGATGGATTGGCGCCCCGTCTAGGGTTGTTCCCGCCCTTCTGCCCAGAGTTGCCAGGTGGGCACCGGCTGACCCGCAGCCCTGTGTGCATTAAGCGGAAGCTAATGGATGAATTATTTTTTTACTACGTTAAATTTATACATGCATTCATTTTGAAATATCCCCTTATTTTGGTGAGCAGTGTATATAAAACGAGAATAGATCCGTTATCATCCTGGTGAGGGTCTCCTGAAATCCACAGGGCAGTAATACTGTACGTATCAGGGTGGATGCAGTACGTGAAACGGCTCCTCGTCTTACATATAAATGAAATAAATACTTTGGAAGCCACAATCCTAAATACATCTGCAGGTTCTGATTGAGGAACAAAGCATGTGACCAAAGCTAATGGCAGCGGAAGTTTTGTCACCTTGAGCGTTTGTGTTTTGCTTTGTTGCCTGCCAAAGGTGTTGGACGTGTTTGAAAACGAGAACTTCTTCCAAATGGTGATGGAGAAACATGGAGATGGCCTTGATCTGTTTGAATTCATTGATATGCAGCCAAGACTGGACGAGCCCCTGGCCAGCTACATTTTCAGACAGGTAGGCATAAAACGGGACACGTCCTCCTCATCAGTGTGTGTCAGCACCGGTCTGTGTAACAAACAAACCACACTGTTTTAAGCTGGAACTGTGTTTAGAACAGAATTCGATTGTGCGTTAAGTGCAGTTTGGCAACATCCGGCGCACAAGGTTTAAACTAGAACTGATTTCACATGCTGCTTCTTATAAAAGGACATGGGACTATATATATATATGTGTGTGTGTGTGTGTGTGTGTGTGTATATTCATTATCTTAACTCTATTTCGTTGTTTATTTGGAATTTTATTGCCACTTAATTTTTTTTATAATTTTACTTAATTTTACTACGACTACAACGTAATTATTCAATTATCATCTGGGCCGCCCATGTTGGTCGGGTCCCCTTTTTGAGTCTTGGTTCCTCCCAAGGTTCCTTCCTTCTGCTTTCAGGGAGTTTTTCCTTGCCACTGTCGCCCTAGGCTTGCTCAGTTTGGCATTGGTCTTTTAAGATCATATAATAATATAAAGCTGCTTTGAGACAATGCAAAATTATTTATTTATTTATTTATTTTTTTAAAGCTCTACAGAAATAAATCTGACTGTGACAGAGTTTTCCGTTGGTGTTTATTTTATTATTTCTAGTTAATAAATGCATTCTGTTGATGCTGTGCGTTTCGAATGCTTGTAATATAGGAGCAAGCGAAAATGTGCTTGCTTCTGTCAAATATTTGAATCGGTTAACAGTACCGGTGCTTAGGTGAGACAAAGCCCATGCGCTTGCCCATGTTTGTCGCTGCGTAAAAAAATTTAAAACGGCTGGCAGAATTTAAGAAACAAAACCAAAGCAAACGGCTTTGCATCTGGTGTGCATAACTCCGTTTTTGTAATGGCCTTTACAGTGAGTGAATAACGTTACAGGATATATAACCCCGTGTATTATTACTCTCCCACACTTTTTTTTTTTTTTTTTTTTTTTGGTAGTTGGTGTCAGCGGTGACTTACCTGCGTGGGAAATCGGTGCTACACAGGGACATCAAAGACGAGAACATAATCATTAACTCTGAATTCCACATCCGACTGATTGATTTCGGCTCTGCCACCACGCTCGAGCCCGGAAAGCTCTTCCACACGTTCTGCGGCACACTGGAGTACTGCTCGCCTGAAGTGCTACAAGGAAACCCGTACGCACCCACATTTTCATGCGTGTTCACTTTTCAAATCACGTCAATTCGTTTAACCAGAAAGCAGTGTCTTACACAGAGTGGTGGTAGAACTTTGTGATGTAATATTGCTGTAATTGTGTAGGTATAAAGGGCCCGAGCTGGAGATGTGGTCTTTAGGAGTGCTCCTATATACCCTGCTGTTTGGTGAGAACCCTTTTTGCGGTGTGGAAGAGACCATCCGGGCCAAACTTAGGCCCCCGTGCAGAATCTCCTCAGGTATGCCGAGTATGAACTAGTTATGCAACAAAACTTATTTCCCTTTAAAAACTGTTTTCGTTAGTTCGTTTTTTTTTTTGTTTTTTTTTTTTGTTAGTTTTTCATTTGTTTGTTATTTTAAAAAAATAATTGTGTGATTCGTATAAATAATAATATTAATAGTATTTCTTTTTGAGATTTTGGTTCTCAATGCAGTTGAGATCAGGGGAGTTTCCTGGCCCTGGAGCCAAAATGTCAATGTTTTGTACACTTGGTTATCCCTTATGTCTCGTGACGTTACGTGTTGCTCCATCGTGCGTTGCTCATCTCCAAAACGGCATTGCTTATCTCCTTATTGCTCCTGAATCGTTGGGAGAAGTTGCTCTTGGAGGATTTACTAATGCCTTTCCTTATTCATGACACTCTTCTTGGGCCAAATGTTTAGCAAACCCTGAATTCTTTGAATTCTTTATTGTTCACCTTTTCTTCTCCGGCCAATCGTTTTTCCAAACAGTCTGGAGAAACGAATTTTACCCCAGTCCTCTGCAGTCCAGGACCGTTCTATCCTTGATGGGTTGGTTTTTTTTGGGGGTTTTTTGAGAGAAGTGGCTTATGTACACCTAGCACGAGTGTACGTGCAGAGCATGTTTTTTTTTTCCTACTGCAGGAGGTGTGGTCACTGCAAAAAAGTTCAGCTGGTATGCTCGCATAAAAATCACTTCCCAAGTGATGAAACTTAAGATTTGTAACGTTTTGCGCTTTCAGGAAGTGCCATGCGCTTGTTTTATAGTATGGCTTTTATCCCATAGCACTACAGAATGCTTTGTTTTTGATGCTTGACCCTATTCAGACAAAAGTGTATTTATTTATTATTATTTATTATATTATTTCTGTTGTAATGGTCATAATTTCTGCCTACATTTAGTAGACCGTCTATTATCTATTTCTGTTATTCAGTGTGATATCGAATCGTTGACATGATACTCGTAATCGAATCGAGAGGCCATTGAAGGTTCACACCTTTAATAATCAGTAGTGTCTTTTGCCTCTGAAACCATTTTGATGCAGTGCAATAATGACTGCATGCGTTTCCTTGGAGTTAAACCGTTAAAGCACCGTTCTAATCAGCGTAATCGCCCCTTATTTTAATTAATTGGTATATTTGCATGAATAGTGATTACAAATCTCTTTTCTGTAAAGAGCTTCCAGTGCCAAAAACATAGTTGTGATCAATTTATAATGGTGCTCCCTAATTAGGGCTGCACTAATCAGTAATGCGGTATTTAGGGACACTTTTTAGCTAGACTAAGTAGCACTCTGAACACTTTATATCAACCTAGAACTTCCTTCTCGTTAGCAAACTAACCCTTGAGGGGCCTAAAGTTAGCAAAACTTGACCGAATTATAAATTAACGTTAGTAAAAGCACTGTCCTTTTCTTTTATCTGTGGTCCCCGGTCCCCATGTCCGTGTGTTTTTACTCTGGCATGCATGTTAAGTTAAACGTTGTTTCTACAAAAGTGTCCCTAATATATAAGTGTGTGTACGAGTGCGTGCCATGTGATGGAATGGCACCCTATCTAGGGTTACTCCTGCCCTGTGCCCCCAGTTAAGAACTGGCTCTCTTTTAACCCTGTGCAGGTTCAAGTGGGTAGGAAAATGAATGAATTAAGAATTTCTGTCTTCTTTGGTTCCATCCCCTATGTGGAATCTGCCTGCCTGCCTGTCCAGTCAGTGGCTTAAATCAAAACTGAATCTTTCTAGAGTTGTACGATCTGTTGGCTGGTTTGCTGGACCCAGATACAGTTGGCAGGATGACGCTGGAGGAGCTGCTGCAGGAACCATGGATTCGGCAACCCATTAACTTGGCTGAGTACAGCTGGACAGACGTGTTCCCCTGCAGCCACAGTGAGCTCACACAGTGACCATTATTTCCGTGCTATTAAAAAAACAAACGTTCCTTTAGATTTGTATACAATATGTAGTGTATACAGTGGAGGAAATGATTTGACCCCTTTGCTGATTTTCTTGCAAAGATACAGTCTATAATTTTACGGGTAGGTAAGGAAAATCCAGAAAATTACATTGTATTAAATATATCAATATCGTTTGCATTTTGCAGAGAGAATTACATTTTTGTTCTTCTGCCAGGACATTAAAAATGGGGCGTGGCTGGGTCTTCCAGCGCGACGATGACCCAAAACATACAGCCAAGGCAACAAAGGAGGGGCTCAAAAAGAAGCACATTAAGGTCATGGAGCGGCTCCAGACCTTAACCCCATAGAAAACTTATGGAGGGAGCTGAAGGTCCGAGTTGCCAAGCGACAGCCTCAAAATCTTAATGATTTAGAGATGATCTGCAAAGGGGAGTGGACCAAAATTCCTCCCGACATGTGCTAACCTCTAATCCTCTGACTGCTATGCTTGCCAACAAGGGTTTTGCCACCAAGTATTGAGTCTCGCTTGCTAGAGGGATCAGATTCTTATTTCTCTCTGCTAAATGCAAATCAATTTAAACGTCACTGTTAAAATACACCAACCCATAAACCGACAGACTGTTCATATCTTTGCAAGTGGGCAAACTTACAAAATCAGCAAAAAGATCAAATCATTATTTCCTTCACTGTATATGGCGTAAAATTGCACGACAATTTTTTTTTTTTTTTTTTAATTGTGCGATTCGCTGGTACAAATTACACTGCCCGGAAAAATTGGAGGATATTTTAAAATCATCATAGAGCGACTGAAAAAAAAATAAGCGTTCGATTTTTCGTCAAAACAATCACCAGAAGAGAAAGTTGTTTGATTAAGCAAAGGAGATGCAAACTCAATTCATTTTGAAATGTCCCCCAATTTTTGTGAGCAGTCTATATCAGACACAGCAGTGCTGCTGGAGTTTTCAAACGCCATGCACTCACTGACCACTTTAAGAGAGAAACTCGGCGTCAGTGGATCATCTGTTGCTGGACAGTTTGTGTTGGTCATCCTCGAATTCTTTGTCAGTGCTCACGGGACGCTGGCAGCGGGATATTTTTGGTTGGTGGACCATTTTCAGTCCAGGAGTGATACTGTAGTGGTTTAAAACTAAAGTGGCACTGCTCTGTCTGAGCCACTCGTATCAGTGCAACACACCCGAACACCACCACCACGTCGGTGTCGCTGCAGTCTTGAGACTGATCCACCACTCAAATATGACCTAATGTGGGGCAGGCTTGTAGGAGTCCTGCCCATTAGAGAACAGAGTAACACACAATATGATTACAAAAAAAATATGAAAAGTGCAGTGACCACTGAAATAAAGAATAACGAGAAAAGAAACTGAAACTTGCAGAATGTCATCATATTTCAGATATCCAGAAGAAGAATGAAGCAAGAATTAAGCAGAAATTAATTAACTTTGAGTGTGTGTGTGTGTGTGTGTGTGTGTGTGTGTGTGTGTGTGTGTGTGTGTGTGTGTGTGTGTGTGTGTGTG
>JAUZST010022322.1:0-31931 GCA_034779995.1 Parotocinclus haroldoi
GAGACAGAGAGAGAGACAGAGAGAGAGAGAGAGAGAGACAGAGAGAGAGAGAGAGACAGAGAGAGTGAGAGAGAGAGAGACAGAGAGAGAGAGACAGATAGAGAGAGAGAGAGACAGAGAGAGAAAGGGTGAGAGAGAGACATAGAGACAGAAAGAGAGAGAGAGAGAGAGAGAGAGAGAGAGAGAGAAAGAGAGAAAGAGAGAGGGAGAGATTGAAGACAAATCTGATCAATATAGAACCGATGGAAGGAAGGACACAGTTGCTAGTGCATGATGTATGGGTTGCTTTGTCACCATTTTGTCTAAGTCCCCTTTTTAACACACACACACACACACACACACACACACACACACACACACACACACGTGTTGAACAGAGCGACTGAGGGGCTGTGACAAAATCCACATCTTATTTTCTTTGTTCAGTCAGATAATCAGCTGCAACAAGGACCAGAAATCATTTGCTTTTCCAAAGCACACCACACCTTATACACCTTATGGTGATATGTCACTGTACACTATATGGCCAAAAGTCATTCCTAATTAGTGATTACTTGTGATTAAGACACACACTGCTAGGGCTGCGCAATTCATTGAAAGATGATCTATCAAAATAAACTGCCATTCCGGATAAATGCAGTTCATAGGGAAAAGGAGTCAGACGTGAACACTGTGGAAAAGGCTTCAGGGATGATCAGTAATCTCCTTTAGCACCTGGAGCACGATTAAATATGAACAAAAACCAGAGAGACCGACGTAACGTCCGGCAGCAAGCACCTAAGCCAAGCAGCTATCAGTAAGACAAACACAAGCTCACATCTCCTCCAAAAACATGCCTTCATTTCCAACGTATTTGCTCTGCAAATGGACTTATATTTGTTTGTTCCAACATAGAAGACATTTATGGACATTTTGGAGACATTAAAGTCTTGATTACTTTAATATAGCTGTTCCAAATTTTGGAATTCGTCTCACAAGACCCTGGTGAATCAGGAGATGTGGAGCATGGCTGATTTTTCATCTGTCGGGCGTCCACAAACTTTTGGCTGTATAGCGTGCGTTGCGTAGAAAGAATTCGTATGTTATACAGTAGAATCTGATCCATGGTGCAGAAACGTAGGTCCTTGCATTCGAAATAACGTGCTCACCCACCAAGGACCGGGTCAGTTCATGAATAGATGTTTCTACTGCTAGGATTTCACACGATATTTCATTCTATTTTCAGACGTAATGCTAAACAGAGTTCAGGGTTGACCTGGTCCTTGGTTTGGGCGCTTTCTCGTTTGTAGGTTCGAAAGAATGTTCTCTGCCTGTGCATGCACTAACATGATGGTTCTAACACGGCGGCATGTCAGGACCTTAGCTTTGAAGCTGGACGAGTAGTTCTGAGATCTCTGGCATCCAAGTCTTTGAATCGTCACCTTGGAACAGTCAAAGACAAAAGTGGTTCAGTTGTACGACAGCGCCTATTAATGAATTGATCCCTTATGTGATTCACGGTCACTGCGGACCGGCAGCACAAGGCACAAGGCGGGTAAGGCAGAAACTCTCGTAGAGGCGAGGGGAGAATATGCAAACTCCAAACGAACTGAGAGCCTGGAGCTGGGACACGCCAATGTCTGTCTGATCTACCAAGTATACTCGGGTTTCAGTACGTTTATAAAGGTGAACCAGTATGACTTGCTTTCTGCGTCTAATCTATCCCGTGCAAAGACTGGTTTATTTAACACCACGCAAATAACTCTAATAATAGAACCAGCCGAGCTAAAGCACCCGAAGCGTACGGGCTGAAACTGCTCTGATCAAGATGCCAGAGAACTTTACTCTGAGAACTAAGCTCAGCTCAGCATTCCTGACCAGGTTCTTTCTCTATAGGATGGACTGAACCCCTGGTATGTGTTTGCTTTGGGCGGCCCATAGCCTTCCACACATGAATGCACTTGCATGCATCTGTTTGCATCTGACACATGGCTGAATCCTCACTTTCAGCACTGCTAACGAAGGCAAAGCCATTCAAGCAGCTGCTTCATGCGTTTCTTGAATGTTTGGGCTGCTCTTTTTGAACCGTTAGACCCGAGCGAGGGCCTATGAATGGCTTGGCATGAGGTCACTTAGACCGGGGGAACGGCGTTTGAAACTATTCGTAACGCCTAGATGTCCGTGTCAATGTCCAGTTGAGCATTAAAGCATCTTTAGTCATTTTTCCATGAACTGATTGGTCGTTTTTCTTCCTCTTTTCTCTTTGTAGGTGAAGCGCCATCCAAACACATCTACAAAATCCCGCTCTGTAACCTGGTTGGCAGGAGCATTGAGAGGCCTCTCAAATCCCCATTGGTCACTAAGGTGCTTACAGGCACTGCACCTGGGGTTTTAGGCTCTTCCCCGATGATCTCGTCGACGCCCTCGCTCTCACTCTCTCGCATGGAGATCAAAGAGATCGCCAGCCGAACAAGGAAAGAACTGCTTGGTGAGGGAGTGCTCGTTAGTTTGCGTACGCTGCATGCATCGTGAGGTTTGTGTCGTGGGCTGAATATTTTAGCGCACCGTGACGATCCAGAGCATCATAACCGTCTGGTGGTGTTATGGCCTGGTGCTCAGGTATGGTACTGTCCAAAAGTCTTAGGTCGCCGTTAGATTCGCTATAGTAACGGTATAATGACCATCCTCTACCCCCCCCCCCCTCCCCCTTTACATTTGAACAATCCCAGCATCTGGGAGCTTCATGAGCATCCAAGGAGCCACTGTTACTAGCGGGGAACAGGGTGCGAACGATGACTCCCTTGTCAAAGTCGCTCAGGTCTTCACGCTTGATCGTTTCTCCCACTGGCCAATAGGCATATCCCGTACTAAGGCCAGCTTTTAGCGCATACCGAGCGTCTGTGATCGTCCTTTCCAGGCTTAACTGAAGAACCCGGCGGTAAAGCGGACAGCAGCTCCAACAAACAGAGAAGAACGAGCAAGAAAACAAAGGAGGACGAGAAAAGGAGAGCAACAGGGATGGCAAGCACTGAGCAGTAAGTCTCCGACTCAGAAAGAAACCCAACGTCCCGAAGCGTTTGTTACAGCGGGACTTGTTGCTTCTTTCAGAGTCGGGCTGGAGTGTGTGGACGGAGACATCGACATCCAGCGGCATTGCTCTTCTGGTTCAGAGGTGGACCCTCACGACGATAGCCAGCCCCTGACCAGTACCTTAACTCTTTCTGCAGCCTTTGAGGAGGACGCTCTAGACTTGAAATGATGACAATCTCTCTTAGACCTCCCTAAAAGCCACCTACACCTATCTTTTACATATATACACATATGTGTGTGTGCGTGTGCTTGTGCGTGTGTGTGTGTGTGTGTGTGTGTAATTTGGGAATTTTTTAAGTTTTTGTACCTGTCTTCATCTGCGGTACGTGATGTAGAAATGGATCCCCAAAGCAACTGAGTGAGTTTACATTAGCCAGTGCGGTATGAAGGATAAAATGCACTCTGTGTGTGTGTGTGTTTGTGTGTGCGTGTGTGTGTGTGTGTGTGTGTGTGTGTGTGTGTGTGTCTGTGTGTGTGGAAACGATAAGCTTCAGGATGCGAATCTGTGACGATTTTCTCTCGCGATGTGAATGGCATGGCCTCGTTCAGGTGTTCGTGGGAACTTCACAGGATTCCACGTGACGGTGATTTAGAAGTTCAGCCATTTAGTAATGCGAGTAAAGCGTTCAGAACCAAGCGTGAGTGGAATACGTAAAGGAATTCCCGTTGTGTTTAACGTTATCAGCGTTATGACAGAGTTAAACGGCGTGCGTCTCAGGCTGAGGTCGAACCTATGAACAGATACAAATATTTATTATACTCATGAAAAGATTGATTATTGATGAAACAGGTTCTACAGATTATAGGCTAGATTCATTTTATTTTCTGCCCAAGCTGACGCAAACAGACAGCAAAGACCCGGGTGCAGAGGTAGCACGAGTACACAAGTAAAAGTATGCTGAGTCAAAAGTCACAGGTCACCCAGAAAGATCAGCAATGTCACCCAGGACGGTTGCCCCTCACAGCCAAATTCAGAGAAACCAGAACTGTGGACGACGGTTTTAGGAATGCGGTCCACGATGCAGTACGGGGCGTGTCCTGTGACTTTTGACTCCCCCTGTATAAACGTACGTACTAGTAAACGTACGTCTTTAAAATGGCCTTTCGAGCCCAGTTTAAGAAACAGAACGTCTTTTAATGAGGGTGAGAGGTTTATACTAAAACAACAATAACGGTTTATACTGAAACAATTTTCATTATCATCTTTAATGCAAGTGTTTATAGTTCTAATGAACCAAAATATATACATGCTAAATTGCTTAATCACTCTTTAGTAGACATGGCCATGTTCAGTAATGCTGTACATCGTGATATTTAACCCTAACGATAACTATCATCGGCTTTTTTAATTGTTGTCGCTGCATTTTAGTCGAATAAACTGCAGCTTCGTTAATTGCCTTAGAGCATTCCTTCTATAAAACACTCCACTACGCTAATGGATTAAAAAAATACTACGAATACGATACTACGAATGAAGTATAAACCGTTTATTAGGTGTAAATTTAAAAAAAGAAAAATAACCTAAGAAGATAAATAAACAGGGCCATAAAAGCTGAAGTAACAAACCTGTTTTGAACGCAGGGAGTAAAAAGTAGAAAAACGACCACAAAACCACCTAGTAATGAACGGACACCATGAGTCAGCACCTCGTCCCCAGTGCATCACAGAGAGGGGTTCGCACCATTGCTTAAAATAGACACACACTCACCTCACCCAAGGCATGATACGAAAACATTGGTGCTCAGTTGTGAGTCACCTTTGAGCCCCCTCCCAGGTCTGGTCTTGTCTGTTTGTCTGTCTGCCTTGCCAGAGTTCCACCTGCTCTCCAAACAGGGCGAACAAGCAAACCTCCCACAAGTGCCATTTATCGTGTGCCCCTCCGAGGCAATTTTACGAAAATCAGATTGGCCATAGACTACATTTCCCACAAGTCTTAGTAGCTTTTGCTATAAAGGTTTCATAAAACGTGAGACATTTGTCCATAGTGCATGCACCTTGGCTCTTCGTGCTTAATTTAACACTACTTAAGTGCACTCTTGAAAAAGTAATAAAAAAAAAGAATTAAAAACAACAAAAAAAAGCTTTTTGATGGAAACAAAGGGCTTCGGAACACCTGCATGCCTCCTTTGAACCGCGCTGCAGAGCTAAAAAGGGATTTTCTACACCGGGATGCTAGAATTAGGATTTGATACGTTCACGAATCAGTAAGAGTTTACATAGAAGCTGATTACAAACACAAGCCAATGGTCTAATGCCATTCCAAAGAGGGTGGCGAGGGGGAAAGGTCAGTGATATATGCAGCATAGTGTGTCACAGACATTTTAAATCTAGTCATTAGCCTAGAGGCCGAGAGTGTGGCATGTGAAAAGATCAACCGGCGTCTCAAAATCCACACTACACTCCTCCCCGTACAAATAATCGTCTGCCGTAAGCTGCACCTTACTGTATTAATAGGGAGGACGAATGTGGCGTAAAATCTCCGGGCCGTGCGTTGTTGGGAAGATTCTGAGGAAAAGGACATCACGTTTCGGTAAAGGTCAGCAGAATCCTGAGCCTAATCCTGTCAAACACCCGTGGGATTAGTGGAATCTCAGCTGATTGTGTTGGTTTGGGGGTGAAACCAGTAGGTGGATGAGTGGGTTCAAATGGACAGGTAATCTTAAAAGACACTGGTGGAGTGACAGGGTTGGTGCTGTTAGGATGGAGACCTAACTCATGACGTATTTAAGGATAAGAAATAACCTATTTTGTACATCGAGCTTTATTTTGTATTTAATTTCCTTTGCCTTCCATCCCTTCGTCCTCTCACAATCCTAGGCCTTTTTTTTTTTTGCAGTGGTTTTTTTGTATTTGAATTAATATTTACTGTTTAGACTGTTGTTGGAATTACGTGATATTGAACAAAACGTTTGTAAAAGAAAAACCCGAAAAAAACACCAAGTGTCTTAAAAGATTGTATTGCCATTGTTTTTAATGCCAAGTACTACTTGTAAATGGTTTGTGTTTCAAATGTGGCCTCAAACAAAACTTATCATTTGAATAAGTGCTGTAGAACACTGCTGTAGTTCCTATCGTTCGTTGATATTAAATAAATATTTATGACATTTCTGCGGTGGACGTTTTTCAGCTCTTTCTGCAACGTTTCACGTTAGATATTTAGACATCTATATTTACACATAAACAGCACGTGGTGAGCTGCTTCATCCAAAACTACAACCTCTTCAAGTAATACTGTGGAAAAAAAACATCCCTTCACAAGGAACTACTCTGGGATATCACAGCAGAACCGAAAGTCGTCTTTCCTCTTTAAATAATAAGGAATAAACAATAAACGTAAGTGTTTATCGAACTTTATTTGTCGCGAGCGCTAAGTGGCTAATTGCATGTGCATAGACGTGTCTTTGCCTCCCTCTGCTGGCCGCATTCTGTATAGACGGTACAGCGAACAGTCTTTTTTCGCTAAATTATTGTTTCAAATAATAATAATAATAATAACTTGACCTCGACCTGCGCTGAAGTTCAAACTTAGCAACAAAATGGGGATATTGATTTCTGTGACTTTAAAAATGCCTGTTTTTTGTATTTAATAAAATACAAAACTTTGTCATAAAGTATCCAGTGATTTGACAAAAAAACAGCATGAAATCACAAATCCGCCCTGCCTCAAAGGTTCAGGCGGTTTCTGGTGGTGTAATGGTGTGCGGAACATTGTCCTGGCACACTTAATACAAACGGAGGATCGTTTAAACAGGGCTACTTCCAGAAGGTTAAGGTCCTGGGTCACAAAGCTCAAATCAAAGTGGTTTCTCGAACATGAAATTGACTTTATTGTACTCAAAAACCTTCCGGAGTCACCACATATCCGTCCATTATAGCATGTTTGTACCTGATACATTTGAACCTAAAATCGGTCGTGCTTTTATACACATAAGAATGGCTAATAAACTTTAAAACGCCATTGGAATCCCACCCCCACACTCCAGTACAGCAGGTGGCGACCGTGCGGCGTATTAACCGAAGGAAGAAGAAGCACGTCTGGTACGCTGTTAGCACAAACACAGAGGTTTATCCTTCGTTTTCTGCTTTTCCTGTCGACCAAAAAAATCAGTATAATGTCACCTTTAGAACTTTTTCTGCGTGTGTAGGTTGCCTTCGGGAGCGAGAATGAATGAAAGCGTGTCTGTGTTAGTCCCGGACGGATTACCTGCAGCCTGGGACACTGTAACAGCAGCGCTGGTGAGTTTTAATCACTATTTATAGTAAGAATGACAATAATCAACGTTTTGCTCGTGCTCTCTGGGCTGTAGCTAGCAATTCTGAAAAAACTCACAACTCCAGAAAATCTGCACCCATTTTTGCCCCGACTTTTAAACCGCGCCGATGTTTTTATTAGGAGATTTTATTTTTGTGAGCAGTACATTAGACAGTGAGGGAACAGTCTGTTCTCGTGGTCGACGTGTCGGCTGTAGGGGACAGACATGTTCAGAGGTGAAGACCAGGACAAGGTTAGGTATGGGCAGACGACTGGTTCAGAGGATGGTGCGGTTCTATCGCTTAAGGCGAAATATCTACCAGCAAGGTCAGAAGAGGGACAGACCTGGCTCAGGGCGTCTCTGAAATGCCAAGGCATGATCACTAAGTACCTACACACAGGTTGCACAAAGTATGCAGCATCGGGGCAACAAACCCACCCTGTGTCGGCTGGGCGCCGCCGTTCAGGGTCGAGGGAGTTACAGACTGGACGGCTGAGCGGTAGAAGTTCTTACACTTTGTGGATGCTCGGATGGGTTTGCTACCTTTACCTGATAAAGCTGAAACGTTCACCTTGAAAGCCCTGCGTTTTGGGGTCCTGTAGTCTCCATGTACCTTGCCCCAGCCTAGCGGAGACCTTTTGCAGGTCAGGGGGGGCCTATCCCAGTACCGGCAGTGTGGTGTAGCTATATATGACCTTAATATTACGTCCGGGTCGTTCTCCTCTACAGGTATCTCCACCAACGTCCCCTCCGGTTGCTGATGAGACCGTTACTGACGCTCTGGTTTTGCTATGTAAGCAACAGCTTGGCCAGTACGTAGAGGGTTGGCTTCTCGAGACGCTCCAGGTGTCTTTGGCCTCTACAGTGGCTCCGGAGTTCTGGGCTGGACTGCAGCAGTCGGAGGCAGCATCACAGGAGCGAGACAGAGCCGCGGCGCTGCTGGAAGCCTTCAGGACGTTGCTGGGTCGCCTCACTCCTTTCCTCTGTGAGTCGCGTCCGCTCACTCTGCATCCGTTCCGTTATGTTCCGTTTCTGCATCACATACGGGGAACAGGGGTTCCGGTGAATACGCCACTCCTGTGTTTGTCCTTTGCTGATGCGCTAACGTTCTTTTATTCCCCTCTTCCGTTCCCAAGGCGGCCTCGAGCGGCTCGGTTCTTGGCAGGACGACGGCAGAGGGGGTCTCCTCGGTCCGGGAGCCCGTGGTCTGCGAGAAAGGGCGTTCTCTGTAATCCGTGCCATCCTGTTGTTCTCTCCCCCTGCCGTCCTGCATCAGCGTGTCCTCGAGTTCTACAGTCGTACCTTCTCCGTGCACATGAACCAGGCAGGAGAGGACCTCGAGGGGGCGCCGGAGAACGAAGGCAGTGACACGTGCCCAGGCTGTGCTGCCCTGCCTCAGCTCTGCTGGTGCCAAGAGGCTTTGGAGCAACTGCAAGAGTTTAGCCACATCCTGTTAGTACGAAATACGTTTAGATATGTGATGTTATTAGACAGACGCTCACAAATACACCTTTACAATGGAAAAAAAGCCAATTAAAGCGGTGTAGCTGCTTATGGCGTATTTCTGGACTTCAGTTATGACTAACACATCATTAGCTTGACCAGAAGAGGGTAAAGGGGGCGAAGAAAGTATTTGGAGAAACAGACGGACTGCAGTCTTGTAACTGTAGGACTACAGCGTGGTTCTGTATGGGTGGTGGAACGGATAAAAGAGACAAACATGAAATGATGAGGAAAGGTCGATGTTACTTTTGGCCCGTGATGTGAAAGGTCAAGTCAAACGGTTCTGGTGTTGTGCTTTGCGTTGCAGCTCCAGGCTGCAGCTGTTGGAGAGGGTGAGCTCCGAGGCAGTGACCAATATTTTGCACCGGCTGATTGAGCAGAGGATGGAGCAGCGCTGCCGGGGCGAATACGAAAGTTCCTTCCTGACAGACTTCAGTGACGTGAGCGGCTCCGACTCGGCTCGTTGTTTCTTCTTTTTTTTTTTTTTTTCTTTTATTCTTTTCCCTCTTCGTACTCGTGGCAGGGTCGTTACAACTTAAGCTCAAATCCATGTCCTCTTCCTGATCGTGCCTTTTTCATACTTTCCGGGCCAGTGGTTGGAGAAGGTTCTGGGCTGGCTCAGCAGAGTCTTTGCCAGTGAAGTGAGTGAGCCTGGCTCTGCAGACGTGAAGTCTGATCTCCCTGGTAGTGCCATCCTGCAGCGCTGGCGGTGCCACATGCACCAGTTCTTCTGTCGTATCTATGTCAACATGAGGATCGACGAGCTCTTTAGCATCATCCGAGGTAAAAGATCAAAGTTATGGATCTGTTTTTTTTATTTTTTATTTTTTATTTACTACCGTGAAGCGTGTGTGTCTGTAGGTCCAAAATGGCTTCTTCCTTACCCGTAACCTCCATGTGCGAGCTTTTACAAGAGTATCTGCCTACCTAGTCCTACAAACAGCGGTGCGTCTCGCACAGAGCCTCTCTTTGTCGCTCCACACGTCGCAAACTCCGCCCACGAGTTCGCCTTCATTGCTCGCCGATGGAGCACCCTGTCCTCTTAGGCTGATCGTGCCCTCTTTTTACCATGTAGGTTTCTCCCGATGACCCGTTCCACAGGTATGAAATGAGTACGCTGTTCTGGAGGAGGCATCAGCGGTCTCCTTTCTCCTCTGAAGCAGTGGGGACAGGTTGCTGGGTGCCCCAGGATCTTACAGACCCACCTAGGCATCTCAAACCTGTGTTGAGCGTAGATAAGGAGGTGAAACGTACAGACGACTTGACATTGGAGCATTAAGGCTAGAGTTTAGAGTCGTTTGTTTGTTTAATTTCGCAGAATGCATCTCGCTTCCACCCATCTCAGCGTCTCTACCAGTTTCGTAGTGGAAAGCTGAACAAAACGTCATTAATAATAACGTATAATAACCGCCCAGGGGGTTCCCCCACGCATAATATGTCAACTAGAGCGCAGCGAAAAGCGGAATCGTAAAATAACCCGTCGTGGTTTTGTTAACTGTTCTTTTTTTTCCATTATGACTAAATGTACTTCGCTTTATTCGCAAACCCGTGAATCCAAAGTGGCTAAACTAAGGCTTAGCTACAAATGTATTCATAATTTTATCTGTTTTTGTGATACTCACCCCAAAGCCGCTTTCAGTAGGGCTTTGTTTAATCTAATCAAGTCTTGTTAGGTCGGTACACTGAAGAACAGAAGCCAGAATCGGGAAAGAATCAGAAGATCATGCAGTGCGACTTTGTTCGTTTATTTACCCTATTCTATCAGCCTCTCTTCGTAATCATGTAATACAATCAGTATCATGTAACTGGACCTTGTACCTTTTGTGTGTGTGTGTGTATGAAACTTCGACTCAGTTTTATGACTTTCTATCAGGTTTATTAACATGACATCACTTTTTTTTTCCCCCTGAGAGCCACTGCAGCAAATGTTGATGCTGTACCATGTGTACAATGTCAATTTCATGATGTCTTTGTAGATTTTCCAGAGTCTTTGCCTGCGGTTGAAGACCTGAAGTTCTGTTTGGAACGGACCAATCAAAGACAGCAGCTGCTCGCGTCTCTCAAATCTGCTTTCGAGACGCGTCTCCTGCACCCAGGTCGGCAGCCGCTGAACCTGAACGGAAAACTGGATATTTCAGTTTTTAATTGGATCAGTTCTCGGAAAGTCGTTCTCACGTTTGCTTTCTGCTACGCAGGGGTTCACACTTCTGACATAATCACCGTCTACATCTCGGCTATTAAAGCTCTTCGGGAGCTCGACCCGTCCATGGTTATCCTTCAGGTGGCCTGCCAGCCCATTCGCAAGTACCTGAGGTATTGCGAGACCGCATTTCGGAATTCCTCTACCAATCGTAATGCTCGTAGCTCCTCTCTTGTGGGCTCGACACTGCACAATCCTCAGCAGGATTCGGGCCGGGGCAGTGGGATGGGCAAATGTGATTTTTGTGACGTTTATCCATCTTCATGTGGTTGTGCGTTTTCGATTTATTTATTTTTTTTGCTATGATGCCCGAGCTGTTCTGTTTGTTACCCGTGAAGGACCCGTGAAGACACGGTGCGCCAAATTGTGGCAAGTCTGACGGGTGACACTGAGGGCTGCAGTGAACTGGCCAATGAGCTCTCCCGGGCCGGCCCCGTTACCCTGGAAACGCAGGATAGCGAAGACGAAGGGAGCGATCCAGAGGAATGGACCCCGGACCCTACAGATGCGCTCACAGGTTGGAACAAGACGCGCACTCTGCGTTTCTGTGAGGAGAGTGTGAATCAGGAGGTGGAATGTTTCTCATCACTCGGTCGCTGTCTGCCTTCGTAGATAAGTCTGGCTCGAAGCGCCGTTCCTCAGACATCATCAGCCTGCTGGTCAGCATTTATGGAAGTAAGGAGATCTTCATTGATGAGTATAAGACCGTGCTGGCAGACAGACTGCTCCACCAGCTGAACTACAACACGGCCAGGTACGTTTAAGGCAGAAACACGCTCATCAGACTGCAGGAGATGTTTAATGAGTTTATAGAGAATGCACAGGTAGTGGGGACCAAACCAAGGAGTACTACTCACAATAGGACGTTACATCGTGTGCTTATTTGCAGTTTGTTGTCTTTAAAGAGAGTCCTACACAAATGACTTGCCACTGCCTATTTGTACCAAGCTGTAAATGGTGTTTTTATGCGTGCAAGCCTGTCCTCTAAAGTCACGAAAGAAGCACTACCATAAGCAATTAGGATAAAGCTTCAGTTAATGATTTTGATGTATATTTGTGTGTGTGTGTGTGTGTGTGTGTTTGTGTGTGTGTGTGTGTGTGTGTGTGTGTGTTTAGGGAGATTCGGAATGTGGAGCTGTTGAAGCTGAGGTTTGGAGAATCCCACATGCACTACTGCGAGGTCATGCTGAAGGTAACGTAGCAAAATCTTCCAAAAGGTACACCAGGGGTCTCCCTAGCTGAACCATATTTAGATATTGCCGCCTGTGCGCCATCCAACCTGTATAAAAGCCATGGTCAGGACTCCGGACCGCCTGGGTCTTAAGCGCCACAAAAAAAAAAAAAAAAAACCCCAACATGTTCAAATTTAAAACGTGGACGAATTCTGAAATAGATTTTTACAATTTGTAGTGGTGTCAAACACCCAATTTTACAGCCTCCTGGCTTATATATGACACTCCAGAAGGCCTGTCCTATTGTAGGTAGTACAGCTTTGTTGACAGTGCGTGGATTTGTATAGCCTGTCTGTCTAGAAACCCTTTAGCCATCATCAAGCTCTCGCTCCGTAGGATGTGGCAGATTCACGGCGGATCAACGCTAACATCCGTGAGGAGGAGGCTCGTCTGCCCGAAGAAGAGCTGCCGAGTGTTCCTCTGTCGGCCATGATCCTGTCCTCAGAGTTTTGGCCTCAGCTTAAGGAGGAGAAGATGGAATTGCCGTCTGCTGTCTCCAAAGCCATGGAGGCCTACATGCACCGCTTTGAGAAGCTCAAGGTCCCTCACTCACTCACTCACTCACTCTCCTATCTACGATGCCTGTGCTTCAGCAGGTCCTGCTCCTCTGCTCCCTCGATGACACGCTTCAGATCGCACTGACTTGATCTCGGTATGTTTGTGTGCGTTTTGGTGTGAAGGCCATGAGGACTCTGAGCTGGAAGCCTCACTTGGGTTTGGTGACTCTGGACGTCGAGCTGGAGGACCGTACGCTCACCGATCTCTCAGTGTCTCCCATTCATGCTGCCATCATTCTGCACTTTCAGGACAAAAGTAAGAGGACAGCACTACTTCTTCTCAGTTAGCGCGCGTGGCGTTATGCTCCCGGTGCGCCCTTCCTGTACCGAATGTCTCTCTCAGGTGCATGGGCTCTGGAGGAGCTGAGCGGCGTCCTGGGTGTACCGCAGGAGCTGCTGCGCCGAAAGCTGGCGCTGTGGCAGCAGCACGGCGTGCTGCAGGAGGAGACCCCTGGCCATTACAGCGTCCTCGAGAAAGCCTCCAGCAGAGAACGGCCCGACCGTGGCATCATGCTGATAGACAGCGACGAAGAGGGAGACTCCAACACCACCACGCAGTCCGAGCAGAGGGAGGAGAAGCTGCAGGTGGGTCAGGTTCTCCCACGCTGGTTTCAACGTTTTTGCTTTGCGTTGCCGCGCGAACGTTCGAAGAAGAACAACGACCTGCAAGGGATTTGTGATGCTTTCTCTGCTGCTCAATAATGAATTTAATGCCAGGAAGCGATGATGGGGAATTGGGGGGGCTGGGGGGCGGGTTACGTTCCAGGAACACCCCGCGATAAACGAAAATCCACAAAGTAGAGACGTTTTTCTGCACTGTTTTAGCCGTAGAACTTGCAGAACGTTCGGGTTTCATCGTAGGGTTTGAACGAATTCAGTCTAGAATGAAACCTTCACGAACAGCGAACGTAAACGCTATGTAAACGAATGTAAACGCTAACAAAATACGTGTATATGTACACGTTAACTATACCACACGTACTACGCATGTGCAGATCGAGTTCCGCAAAAATACGCCGTCTATTTTTTCCATTAACATTTTTGGAAATCCCTGCGAAAGGTGACCCGCCAAGTGGCGAGGGAACACTGTGTATCGACAGACAGGGAGCGTTAGGTTCCTGTGGATTGACTCTAATTGTCTTTCATGGCCGCTGAATCTTTACCTCGTTTTCCCCTAGTTGTTCTGGGCCTACATTCAAGCCATGTTGACCAATCTGGAGAGCATGACTCTGGAGAGGATCCAATCTATGCTGCGCATGTTCGTAGCTACGGGGCCCGGCATCACTGAGATGGACGTCAACGAGCTGCAGACCTTCCTGCAGAGGAAAGTCCGTGACCACCAGATCATCGTTTCAGCCGGAGTCTACAGACTACCCAAGACCGCTCAGTAGGAGATACCATAGACAGCCAGGCAGGTTACAGGTGTTCCATTATCTGTCGTTCGCAAATAACACGTAGTGATGTGTGAATTAGCCGTGTTTGGAATCTGGTGAATACCTTTAGTCTGCCCTCTAGAGGAAAGGTTCTTCAGCGTAACGAACTACGCCAATGGTGTGGGGCGGTTCTGAGAACTGTCTTTCTTTAGAATGTTATAAATACTTCAGGTAAGAAATTAAAACCAAGATGTCCCATGAATTACTGTCCTGTCATTCATAAGTCACCGATCAATAAGAACAGGCTCTGTGTGTGCTTTTATTTATTGATTTTTCAACGAATGTAGTTTGTTGCCAGTGAGGTTTCATTTCAGGCCTGATCCAGGAACGTCCGGACGGACATGGCGGGACATTTTATTTCAGGTATGTCCGGTTATAACAGACAGCTTAACCCAACCTTCACTGCACCTCCTTGTTTCTGTCCATTTTGTCCGTTCCGCTTAACGAAATGGAAACGACCAGATGCAACAGTGCTGCTGGAGTGTTTCTATACGCAGTGTGCACTCCCTACGTTAGACACGCCTCTTTTATTGTTCCACCTTGTAGATGTAAAGTCAGAGACAGCTATTGATCCTTCACCAGTGCTCACAGGATTCTGCCTGGAGGATGGACAGTGAGTGTAGAAACAAAGAGGTGTACCTAATAAAGTGACCGGTGGTGTACGTGCCGCTGCAGGTTCACTTTTTATGCCGTTTCTATTCGGCGAGGTAGTGACTCTAAGGGTGAGATTCTGGCCTTCTCAATCCACTGTGTCATAACAGACATCAAGATGGATCTCTTGGATCTATGATGATCCCTTTTCTGAGCCAAAATCCTGCACATGGCACATTCAAATGAATTCACATCTGCCCCGGGCTAGGCATAGCTTACATTTTGCACCCGGTCTAAATAAATTGTTCCCTCGCCACTTAGCGGTTCACCTTTCGCGGACTCGGTGCATCGGGGACTTTTCGAAAAATGTTCGTGGGGAAAAATATACGGCGTATTTTCGCGGGTTTCTCCGGAACTCGATCTGCACATGCGTACTACGTCTGGTATAGTTAACGTGTACATATACATGTATTTGATGAACTTTTAAATTAAAAAAATCACAAAATGTATAACAATATGTACATAATATTAATTCCAACAATAAAGGAATGTTATAAATCATAAAATATTAGGGTTTACAGTAAATAGCGTAATTACTCTGCGGAGGAATACTCACCAAAAACGAGTAGTAAGACCAGAGCGTCGGCCGCCCAAGTCGCTACTCGCCGACGTGACGAGTTTTTATCAGCGGGGTTGCGTTCGCCGTTTGGGAAAGTTTCATTCTAGACTGATTTCATTCAAACCCTACGATGAAACCCAAACGTTCTGCAAGTTCTACGGCTAAAATAGTGCAGAAATACTTCAATAAATACAGCGTCCGTACTTCGCAGATTTCCGTTTGTCGCAGGTGGTTCTGTAAACCCCCCCCCGCCATAAACCAGGGAACGCTGTAGTAGAAGCGATTGTCCTGTTCCACCACGTTTAAACGATTTAAACCACTCAGCCGGTATTAATGTGTCCAAGTGGTGCCAAGAAAAGTTGCTGCTGCTGATGTAGCCCGTCCGCTTCAAGGTTTGATGTGCTGCGCGTTTAAAGATGCGCTTCTATATCTCGGTTGTATCGAGCGGTTGAGTTACTGTTGCCTTTCTGTCACCTCCCTTGCCACATTCAGAGTCACTTAAATCCTCTTTCTTCCCCATTCTGATGTTCGGCTTAGACTTATGATCTATATGTCTATAATCCTGAATATATTGGCTGATTAGATAGTCGCATTGACGTGGAGGTTATCGGGTGTACCTAATAAAGTGTAAACAAGTTCATGCAAACGAAGGCCTGCAATCAGGTAGATCTCGTATCATAAACAGAACGCGAGGGATTAATCTCTGTTTCGTTCATCTCACCAAAAACGGTCAGCTGAACTGGTACACACGGCGCGCTGCGCTGACGGGGATCTACAACACCACGGAACTTGTGATGCTGCAGGACTCCTCTCCTGACTTTGCAGACACCTGGACGTTCCTAGAAAATCGTATCCGTGATGTGGTCAACATTGCTAACACTGCCAAACAGGTACAGGGCGTCATTATTCAAGGAATGGTTTAGCTGTTGGACTGATTTGTACTTTAGCTGCTCACTCTGGTTTCTGTGTGTGTGTGTGTGTGTGTGTGTTTGCAGGTGCAGTCAACAGGAGAAGCTGTAGTTCAGGGTTTGATGGGAGCTGCAGTCACGGTCAGTGCTAGATGAAGCTCATACCTGTGTTATGGGTTATAGTATCGTGTATAAATGTTGGGAAATTGTTGAAAATTGACAAAGTCCGATGTTTTTTTTCAACTTCTACAGGCATGAGCCGTTTAACGACCGCGTTATGTTCTGTGAAACTGGTCGTTGACCCTATTCGATGTTTTTATTAGGGTTTTTTTTTTTATTTTATCAAGCTGCTCTACATAAGTAGAGACTATTATTTATATTAGTATGAAAAGTTTGTTGCATTCACCTGCCCGAGGCAAGGCAAGTTTCTGTAAAGCACCATTCATACACGAGGCAATTCATAGTGCTTTACAGAATTGATAAAAATCAAATAAAATAAAACAGTTAAAAATACAATGGAAACAGCGGAATACATTAACCTAAGTTAATGTTTAAAATAAAACTGAAACGCTGCTTCACCGAGTCTTGAGTCATGCAGGGATGGGCATCATATTTTAGAGAGAATATCCACGTAGACTGGCTTAGTTTGTGGGACTGTGGTGGCGTAGTGGTTAAGCTACTGGACTATGGACCAGATGGTCCAGGGTTCAGACTGGACCTCTGCCACAGTTGGGTCCCTGAGCAAGGCCGTGCTAAATGATATAAATGTAAATAAATGTAGTGTGTGGTTATTCAGTGTTATTCAAATATAATAATATTAATATTATATTATAATATAATAATATTCAGATTTAAATTGGATATAAAAGCGCCTCGGGACTCCTGGTTTTCCATGAGTGGAGATGTTTTGATATCTAATGAACTTTTTTCTAATGAACTAAAATGGGCTCAGGTGTAAAACTAAAACAAGGACTAAATTATTTGTTGTTTTAGACGAAGGACTAGTACTAGCTAGTACAACTCCCAGGTAACTTGAAACAAATGTGGATATCGTACCAGATTACATAAAACTTCAGTCTGTGAGTTAAAATGTTTTACATTTAATGATCTCGTTTAATGACAGGAGAAACATTATCAAGCAAGGAATACTGTTTTTATTGATGGTCCCTTTGTGTTATAAATATGCCCTTCCTGGTAATGGATACACCACTGCATTGGGACTGTGATGGCCTGGCGGTTCCGATACATTTACATTTACAGTATTTAGCAGACACCCTTATCCAGAGCGACTTACAAAAGTGAATTAAGACATCAGTAACATCATCTATTACTGATAATCAGGACTCTAAATAATAATATGCTTCTGAAACTGTAATGGTTGTGTTTTAAAGAGAGAGAAAGAGAAGGGTGAGGGGGGTTATAGTTGTATAGTTGTGGTAAGTGCAGAATAAATGGGTTTTTAAACGGCGCTTGAAGATGGGCAGAGACTCGTCTGTTTGAACATTGAGGGGAAGTTCATTCCACCGCTTAGGAGCCAAAACAGAGAAGAGTCTAGATGAGCGCCTTCCTCGTCCCCTCAGAGACAGGGAGACCAGTCGAGCAGTGCTAGAGGACCGGAGTGAGCGAGGTGCGGTGCGGGGTGTGATAAGGTCTACAAGGCAGGAGGGTGCAGGTCCATTTTTAGCTTTTAGATACTGTACTATGGGCCAGAATGACAAAGGTTCAAATCCCATGTACCACTGGTGGACCTTTTTGAGCCAGGCCGTTGAGCCACAATTACATGGATTGTACAACTGCACAACTGCCTCAATGATAAGAGACACTCTGGATAAGAGTGTCTGCTAAATGACGTGAATGCTAATTGATGTCAAGGTAACTTTGGGTGAACGAGCTTCACTTGAGCTGATAAAACATTAAATCCGAACTTAAGCTGGAGATTGTTTATAATGGATGCCAGAGACTGATCCCTCTGTCATGTTTCTCTCCAGCAGCTGAAGAACATGACTGGTCTGAACCAAAGAAGATGAACCAGAGCTGAAGCAGAGTCCAGATGGAGTTTTTGTGTTCGGTCCTTCCGCAGCATGTCATCAACACGCGACAATCGGATTATTCTCTTTTATGAGGGTTGCTGAAGCCACTGGTTGCACTTATTTCAAACTGGTTTTGGATCGGGGAATATTTTATGCCCCTGACTGGCATAGCTTAACTGCCATAGCTATCAGACCTGACCGAATCACAGCTGTAGTATGTAGTGCTCGTTACTGCTTTTACCGCTCCACAGCCATAGGTTAGTCTGCTCTGATGTGAATGGGTTTCGATGGAGTGTGAGGTATTGGCTCAGGCCCCGAGTTATAGGGATGAAAGGATTCTTCAGGCGTCCAAAAGCTCCCTGTATAAACACTGAGAACAGAATAAATCGATATTTTAGTTGAAACTGTTCTTGTTTGAGTATTCAGTTTTGGGAGTTATGACAAATGGAGATTCTGTAGTCTGTGTAAGCAAATGTTCTTTTGGGCTTGTAATGGTCTGCATCTTATTTTTAATAAAGCTGTTGCTCAGTTTGCACACACAAGCCATTCGAGTACGGTTTGTACTATGCTTATCCTCATTCATGCACACTGTCTATATTCACATAGGATACACAGTATAAGAGCCACTGGAGTTTTATTTATTGAAATATCATCCGAGGGGAGTATTAAAGACTCGCGGTTTTGTGAGGTGACCGGTCAGAACACGGAGGGGGCGTGGTTATAATGACTGAATGCAGTGATGAGCATAAACATTAGCGCTGTGTGATACTGTAATAAATACAGGGCCTGTATCACCAATACCGATACTTGTAATTATAAAAGCAGCCGATGTAAATTACATGTAGGAGAGAAGTGACCACTAAATGATTGGAATATGACTTTCCATCGTTAGTCATGTACATGTTAAAACCGGTGACAGTGAAGTTTTAGTCAATTAAAAAATATCTTTTAATGACTGTAATGAACTGAATTTATAGGCCTGAACTGTGGACACAAGCACAACTGGAGCACAATCAATACTTAAACTTAAATCCTCTTACCAGGCTTTTTACCTTCAGGCTTATGTTTCGATGAAAAACAATTATAATAATAAAACAAATTATCCCTTTGCATGTCTGTGGCTTAAAATAATGCACAAAATGATACAACTTCGAACGTATTTTTACCAAGCTCAACTCTAACAAGCCTCAAGAATGGACAGTCTGAATCGAGGCAAGGCACCGTCCTGCAAAGGTGGAGGGAATCGGGGCAAACATGGTCAAATCGGGAATCAGTCTGAAGTTTGTATGGGTACAGACTCACAGAGGTGTAGGAACGTCCACTGTAGACATCCATGTAACACAGCAAGGCAGAAATCAAAAGCATAGTTAGGTCTAAAGTCTGGAAAATGGCAGCACCTTTTGGGATACTGGGCATACAGGATGTTGTTTTTATTATAATATCCAAAGTAAGGTTGGAGGGGGGTAGGAATGCAGATAGAAGCAAACGAGAGGAAGATGCATTTACTAGAATGCACTTTGGACATACTGCACTTAATGGCACACTTTATTTGATGAAGGGACATGTTGATTGGACCTGTGAGTGTAGTGACAGCCAGGAAAGCCTAGAGCATGTCCTTATTCAGTGTTCTGAATACAAACACTAGTTGCTCTGGCGGAGGAAACACAGAGCCAGTTCAGTCTAAATAGCATATTACAATGAAACACAGGTGAAGTCTGATTCAGATAGTTCAATAGTTTCATTAAAACTACTAATTTAATTCAATTTACAGATTTAATTAAAAAAAATAATAAAACTCATGACTCACACTCCAGTCCAGATGATGGCGGTCATGCTCCTTATAAGCTGGGTGCCAACCGCCATAAATCCAAAAAAAAGAAGAAGATGAAAGAGGTAAGCCAGGGAGCCAATCAGATTGCGGCTCATGTTATTGTGGAGTAACGCGGCTGCAGCGTTCAGTCTGTCTTAGTGTTATTAAATGGTTTCTAAGCATTTTGCTTGATTTTTCTTTTGCTTCTGTTTTCATCATGCCGTACGCAAACCAGCCCACAGTAAAAATCACCGAGTTGACGGATGAAAACGTGAAGTTTGTGATAGAGAACACTGACCTGGCGTGAGTACACCGGCTAAACAAGCTAGCAACAATGCTAACACTGCGAACATTGCATTAGAGTAATAATAAAGCTTAGTCCTTACTTTTAAACATTTGGTTTATAAATTAAAGTCTCATCCTTATATGGGCTACAATGGAAACAAGTGTTTTAAGCTTTTATGTGTTACCCGGCGTGTTTATTAAGCATTTATAATTATATTGATTATGCAAAGAATTTCATCATCATTTAAGTCTTACCTTTAATGTACAATTACAGTTTAAGATTCCATCCATTCATTATCTGCTGCTTAATCCATACAGGGCACCAATCCAGCGTAGGACAGACACACACTCGCACACAAAAGCCACTTCAGAGATACCAGTTAACCTAACACGCATGTCTTTGGACCGTGGGAGGAAACTAGAGTACACAGAGTAAACTCTGTAACAGAGTAAAGCTCTCACGTTCTTTGGTCCGATTAAACGGAATTTTGGTACACGTGTGTGTGTGTGTGTGTGTGTGTGTGTGTGTGTGTGTGTGTGTGTGTGTGTGTGTGTGTGTTATGTTATTGTTTGATATTTTTTTCCTCTAGTGAAATTATTGTACTATTTATCCCCAAATAAGAAAAGGAAACCCAAATGTTTCTTTACATTTATTTTGATATTCATTTCTTTTCAGACTATCGGAAGATCTTGAATGTAAGACATTTAAACTGGAGCTTTTTTTAACCCATTTTTTTGACAAACTGGGGATCCTCTGCCGATGTTTTTCGGTGGATACTTCTGTTGGACCAGAACATGATCACCTGTGCACGTCACCTGTTCAAAATCACATCATTATTTAGTTTCTTTTTTACTTTACTTTATTACCAGGATGCAGATGGTGACATTAAATAACTCAAACAGACCAACATTTTTTGGTTTGTTAGTAGTAGTCCCAACTATACAGTATTGTCAAAATGAAATATCCCCTCGTTTACATGGGCAGTATATCTGCTGGATGTTTATTAACAAATGAAATGTACAGAAAGAACCATGAAATATCTCCGGTACATACTGTCTGCAGTAAAAGAAATGTAAACAGCTGTAACAATTGTTGTTTTTTTTTTTTATTTGCATTTTCCATACACTACCCATAACTTTTTCTGATTTGGGGTTACTTAGATTGTCTTTGTATATCTTAGTTTATACATGGCATAGCTTATAAATAAAAGGTCTCGTAACAGCCAACTTTCCTCTGCTTGTGTAAAACAGGGTTGCCAACTCCATTCGGCGAGTCTTCATGTCTGAGGTTCCAACTATCGGTGAGTGTCATAACATGTTGTTTTACCGCCCTCAGTGTGGATACAATTTGCAGTATGTGCTGGATAGTATTGCACTGTAACTAGAAAGCCAAAGAAGATCTACATCAGCAGAAGCCCACATTGGGCTCTACTTAAGGGACTGAGGCCTCAGTTGGCTCAGGCTTATTAAACCTGGACTGTAGCCGGATGGGTACAGGGTAGGGTCAGAATTTGGTACAGACAGCATGAATCCATTGGCTAAACCTGCCTTGTGTCAACACACCTCTGGATCTGATAGAACAAGGTTGAGATATGGTAGAACAGGAAAGTCACAGCAAGAAAGCTGAAAAATCTGCAGCCATGTTAACATGGAGTAGAATATCAGATGAGTGTTTACAACATCAGGCCCCAAAGAACATGGGGTGGATGGAGAGTATACAGTATATTACAGTATAATAAAGCTTATAGGCACATAACTGGGTGGATCTTTTGACCCGAACAAAGAACAAGTTCTTAAATTTTAATATGGAAACAGTACGACCCTTCATATTACATTATAGGAATTGCTTTAGATGGCATTATAATCAGGTGCGCATAATCCAAGTAAACGATGCATCTTCCTGCGGCCCTATATACAGTCACCCTCTGTGTGCCAGCTTTATCGTCTGCTTTGGTTACGGAGGGGTTTTCGGAGATGATCATATGATGGAATTTTGCTGTGTTCGAAGTGTTGCCACGCTTTCTCTTTTTACCTTGTAGCAATCGATTGGGTTCAGATTGATGCTAATTCATCAGTTCTCCATGATGAGTTCATTGCACACAGAGTGGGTGAGTGTCTGTACTCTCATTTCATTGTTGCTTTCTTTCCTTTTCGATGTTGAGCTTTAAAGTTCAGGATTTACTGCTTGTTTATGTAGGACTCATACCACTCATAAGCGATGACATCGTAGACAAAATGCAGTACTCGAGGGTGAGTGATGGTTTACCTTGTACATAATTATTATAACAGCACCGCCCACAAAAATTAGGTTTATTATGAGGATAATCTGATCCTGTCCATGCCCCGTCTCTGTCAGTGTTTTTTGACACTCTTTTGACAAAATCACTTACTACTCAATCATTCATCACTGAGTTTGAATCTCATTTGCATAACCAAACAACGTTCTTTTGGCTTTTCATTTGCTTTCCTGATCATCTTATTTAATGAAATACAATCAAATGATTATTTTTTAATGGCTTCATATTTATTTGGCTTCATATATTTTTGAAAATATTCCCTCACTTTTGGGAGCAGTATGTTAGGACTTTTTCACGCCTGATTAGTCTATTTTGACTAATCAAAATCACAGGATAATGAATACTTTTGTTTGGTATAATTGTTTGACATTTGCACACAGTTAAATGAATCCGTCTGCATTAGCGTTTTGCATCAGAGCAGACAGTCAACCTGTTGGGTCTCACCAGCTTAAATGAATCACACACATGTTCAGTCCAGTATAAAGTTAAACGTTCCCTCAAACCCCTCGTGCAAATCTAAACATGAATCTCAGACTTTAGAAATGGCCTCAGACATTTGCCCCTTAACTCTTGTGTTAGGACTGCACATGTGACGATTTCTGTCCGGAGTGCTCGGTTGAACTCACACTGGACGTGAGATGCACGGAGGATCAGACGCGCCATGTGACCTCAAGAGACCTTCTGTCTAACAATCCTCGAGTTATTCCTGTGAGTAGACTTGCATCCACAAAGCTTCTCTCCCACTGAACACACACTACTGATATTCAGTGGTCATTGTGTGTTTAAGCTTGACGGACAAAAAGTGGGTCCGCTCACAACTTTAAAGGGGTAGCACCTTCAAGGTTGTATGGGTCTAATAGCAGCCGTAAAAATCCCAGCCTACAGGAAAATTCTCGTCAGAATTGGTGACCGAAAATATACTTGACCGTGAATATACTTGATGCATGTTTGATGATAGGCATAGGTTTAGGTACAGAGGCTGTTGAATAAGATGTGTGTGTAGCTCGTGTATGGCTGTATTTTAAAGCTCAGTTTAGATTGGATTGGTTTATAAGAGACATCAGTATTCGTATTCATTTATTTATTTATTTTTTTAACTTGCCACCTCATCGAACAAAACGTCTCGATGCTTCTGAACGTGAACTGGATTGGGCGGGTATAAAACATGATCAGAAGTGGCGATCCAGAGCGAATTACATCTGATATAAGTTCAGTCTCATCCACTCGTACTGATAGTGAATATTATATTACAGTGAGAACATGGCAGACAGAACTGTTATGGTGACTGAATTATTGCAGTCATTTTATATACGAGACAGTTATCCTATGGAAATGTACACATTAATAATGCACTCTTTGTTATTCAGGTAACATCCAGAAGCCGAGATAACGACCCCAATGACTATGTGGAGCAGGACGGTAAGGGGCTTTTATTTTCTCTTCAATATATGAAACTGATTTGTTTATTTTATCATGCAAACCAGTAATACTAAAAATGACTAAAGAACAAATAAACTTTACCAAGGAGCAATACACTTTTTCTCTTTACTTCAGACATCCTACTGGTGAAGCTTCGAAAGGGCCAGGAGCTTCGACTCCGAGCGTACGCCAAGAAGGGATTTGGCAAGGAACACGCCAAGTGGAACCCGACCGCGGGGGTGGCTTTTGAGTATGACCCAGATAATGCACTGAGGCACACGGTGTACCCCCGCCCTGAGGAATGGTATGCTCTGGTTTGTAACCTAGTATGAGGTCATATTGTTTGGGTGTTGAGCGTAGCATTTGGGAATTCATCACTACGACAATGCAGCAAGCACAGACATTTGTTTACTAGCTTAATTACTTTATTACTAAATGCTGTGATGTGGATCATTTTCCTACTGAACGATCCACCCAGTTGTGGCTTTTACAGATGCACAGTACTGATAGTGACATATTGTTGATTAAAGAACTCAAAAGTTTTAAAGTAAAATGAATAAAAATTCATAACTCAATTTTTCCATTGGCTATCATCTTATCTAATCTTTGTGAGCTTTAGCATATCTTTAGCATATCCTATTTACCCCGTTCCCCTTCTGAAAAAGTGTTGTTTTTTTTTAAATGTATTTATTATATACATTTCCAGCTTCTTCTGACTGTAAAAGGATCAACTTGGCATCCCCATGAAGCTGCCAGATGCTGCCACTCCAGTCTATGCTCACACTAAATATATAATTAAACGGTGGCCTAAGACTTTTGCACAGTCCTGTCATTTGACCAGGGCGCCCAGAATGTCTTGCATAACACTGTACCGTTTGTGCCAATACTTCTGTAGCCAAATAGCTTCCTTATTTTATCAACACTGAAGTTCAGGCCCTTTCTTCATTAATCCTTCAATTCAATTAAACTTTATTTATATAGCACTTTGTACAACGGAGCATTGTCTCAAAGCAGCTTTACAATCTTATATCATCTTAAAAGGCCAAGCCCAAATTGAGCAAACCTAGGGCGACAGTGAAAAGGAAAAACTAAGTAGAAGGAAGAAACCTTGGGAGGACCAAGACTTAAAAAGGCACCCATCGTCCATGGGTGGCCTTGATGTTAACCGAGTAATTACATAAAAGTATATAAAAGTAATAGCAAAAGTAAGTAAATATTATAATTTAAATCAATGATCAAATGTAAATTAGTAATACAATACAAAATAAATATCAAAACACATTTTAAAATGAGTCCTCAGCGGTAAGTTATTGGAGGCTCATCGTCACCTAATAACTAAATGATGGAGGGAGTTCCTGCCTTCAAACATCCCAAGTCAAATACTGCTTGTCTTACGGGCAGGTAGAATGAATTAAGAAAGTGTGAATTCTGTGAGGATAACGGCTTCTGCTTCCAGCAGTAAATGTTTTTTTTTCTGCTTTAGGCCTAAGAGCGAGTACTCTGAGCTCGAGGAGGAAGAAGTTCAAGCTCCGTATGATCCCAATGGCAAACCAGAACGGTAAGTGGTGACATAGACAGGCTGACCCCGGTATCTAAACTTCCTGTTATAATATATGTGGTATTTTAATCCTCCTCAATGCTGTCCGTAACATTTCCCCACTGTAACGAGGTATGATCTGAAATGTAAACCTGAGAACTACAGTGTAAATTAACTGATCAGGCAAATACTGTATGAAAACTACCCGGTGTTTAACAGGAGTTAATTGTTATGCAGTAATTATTACAGAGAGCATCACACTTCTTCAACCTGCTCTTCTTCCCCACATTACTAGGGCACCGTACAAAGTCCAGTTCTGACATTGCATGCCTAATTTAGTTGGTGATGAGGCTGATCCATAGCCAGCAGGGGGCGCTGTATACGTCTTGTTAAGGGTTTCCCTAGTAACGAGCATTAAACTTAGCTGGCACCATATCAGTAAGAAACTACAGTTTAGTTCATAGAGGGATTAATAATAAGGTCAGTAAAATCAGAAGACGACGACACGGGCGTACACACAAGCCATGCATGCACAAACGTGAGAATGTTCTCTTTTTGGGGTACTTCTACTAATTATTAGTTTCTGTTTTAGCAAAGTAAAGTATGAAAGTCTCCTGTGTCTAAACGTATGCCTAAAGATGTGAGGGTGATGAAGGGAGCGCATGTTATTCAAAATATTCATTATCTGAACTATGATTAGATTGGATGGATGGATGGATAGATAGATAAGATGCATAGATTGGATGGATGGATAGATGGGATGGATGGATGGATAGATGTGAGGGAGGGATGGATAGATGGGATGGATAGATGGGATGGATAGATGGGATGGATAGATGGGATGGGTAGATGGATGGATGGATAGATGTGAGGGAGGGATGGATGGATAGATAGATAAGATGCATAGATTGGATGGATGGATAGATGTGAGTGAGGGATGGATAGATGGGATGAATGGATAGATGGGATGGATAGATGTGAGGGAGGGAGGGATGGATGGATGGATAGATGGGATGGATGGATGGATGGATAGATGTGAGGGAGGGAGAGATGGATGGATGGATAGATGGATGGATGGATAGATGGGATGGATGGATGGATAGATGGGATGGATGGATGGATAGATGGGAGGGAGGGAGGGAGGGAGGGAGGGATGGATGGATGGATGGATGGATGGATGGATGGATGGATGTGAGGGAGGGATGGATGGATGGATGGATAGATGGGAGGGAGGGAGGGATGGATGGATAGATGTGAGGGAGGGAGGGATGGATGGATGGATGGATAGATGGGATGGATGGATAGATGTGAGGGAGGGAGGGAGGGATGGATAGATGGGAGGGATGGATAGATGGGAGGGATGGATAGATGGGATGGATGGATAGATGGGATGGAGGGATGGATGGATGGATGGATGGATAGATGGGAGGGAGGGAGGGATGGATGGATGGATGGATGGATAGATGGGATGGATGGATAGAGATAGAGTTGCACTTGGGTAACAGTTTTTGACTGTTAAATAATTTCACACGTTAAATCATTTTTCGCCAGTTTTGTGAAAAATCTGAGGCCACAACAGTCTTAATTACAAAACACTGTACAAGTTTTGCACAGCTGATTGTGGTGCCGACCAAAGTTGGATGGAAAAAATGCGATATGTTAGCGAAAGGGAGCCAAAAGTATTAGGACAATTATAAATATATAATATAAATACAATAACTTTATATAAAAAAAGAGTTGACTGCAAAATAGCCAAAATGGACCGTTTACTGTTTTCAGATCTGCTGTTCTGAGTAAAATTCCGTTTTGAAAAGGTCTGAAAGAAAAGTTAGATATTGGTACCTTAAGAAATAAAACGGCTTTCGCCGGTGTTTTTTTGTATCTCTAGTTTTTTCTATAACGTGGAGTCGTGTGGCTCTCTGAGACCGGAGACGATCGTCATGTCCGCCCTCGCCGTGCTGAAGAAGAAGCTGAGCGACCTGCAAACGCAGCTGAGCCACGAGATCCAGAGTGACGTCCTCACCATCAATTAAGTGAGCGATAGTACAGGAGCTGAGACTCGGCAGTGCTACAGCACAGAGAGAAGGTTTTGTACAGTAATGATTTGTAATAAATAATCTTGATTAAAATGCATTGTGGATTTAATTTTCCCCCTTTCTTCTGAAACATTGTGGACGGTTTCTGTTCAGAGATCATGTAGAAACAGCTGTTACAAGAAATAAATGACATCTAAATAATACAGAAATGAAGTATAATATTGTATGTAATTTGTTTTATTGGGATCTCTATCAAACTTTTAAGGTTTTGTATGAAAATCTGATGTTTTCAGTCCGGAAATATAGTCAGAAATATAGAAAGTTTAAAGTTGAATAAACTATCAAGCACCACTGTACATTAACCGCGACTCGCCTTGATTCCCCTGTGCCTGTTTACAGGTCGAGTTACAGGTCGACGGGTATCAAGGAACGTAAAAACAGATAGAATAGAAAGAATTCAGAGTCTTTTGAGGTGACAATTGGTTTCTGGAAAACGATTCTTAAGTCTCAGCCGCTTTCATCTGTGATCCTAATGAGATCAACAGCTTAATAAACTATAAAAAAATACAAGATCGCTACCACTAGAGGGAAGCAAAGAACAATAGTTTAGCGTCATCACGAACAACCTTAGAAAAATTGTTAGGCATTAAAGCGTTTCATCGATTAACGACCTTTTGATGTACAGTCAAAACTTCCACCAAGAGCTGTTCTCTCTCCAGTTTGTACAATCCTTTTTCTACCATCCTGCGATGTTACACTTTGGATTTGGAGCTCATGTGGATTTGTAGCCAGAGCACAGCCTTAGACTTTTGATTACAGAAGTTTAATAAAATAAAATAAGATTATTTGCAGTACAAAATGAGAGTCAAATGTAAATTCATCCCTCATAAAAGATGAGCTGCCTGTATGTACTCTTGTTTTCTGGGCGCATAAAGGTGATAATAGCATCATTACCAATACGTTTCAGAGCTCTGTACATCACCTGTAGGTGTTGACTTTCTTTTTCTTGAAGACTTTTTCTTTGTGTAAATGTCTCCTGTAAATTATATATAAATATATACACACATACACACACATCTGTGTTTTAACTTTTTTTAATTACAGGATCTAAAAGAAGCAAGTGACAGCCATTAGCTCAATATTTCAATATTCTTTGTTTTACTGAGACCTTTATATACAGGGTGACTCAAAAGGCACAGGACATGATGTATCTGAATACCCCAGCACGTAATGGGTGGGGTGGGGGATGGGGGCGACTATATTTTATGCTATGTCCGGAACGTGGCCACCATCTTGGCCATATTGGATCAAGGACAAGTTTTTCAAATGGGAAAGTGGACATGTAGCATATCTAAGAATATTTCTTCAAAGAAGCAATCGATTGCTAGAATCCCATTTGCGATATTGTGTGGTTCAAAAGTTATTAAAACATAAATTTGCAACAACAATCAATTTTAGAGACAATTGTGGTCTTCTTTAATATGCATGACCACATTCCCATTGGGAAAACCTGAGCTTAAGCCAATATGGTGATAATGACAAAGCCTGGGGTATTCAGATACGTCATTTTCTCTTTTGTTCTTGAAATACAAAGGTGTACTAATATGCTGTGACATTTGACTCACCCTGTGTATATATATATATATATATATAAAATCAATCTCAGCTGTTCATATCATCATATACTGAAAAACAGGTTCCCTTGATAGTGTGTATTGCTTCTTAACCGTTACCACATCAATTTTTGGCACACCACAAGTCAGTTAAATGTCATAAAAATCTCAAATATTTCTATAAATCTTTAAAATACTGTGCTGTTTTTCCTAAAATAAGCTATATAGAGATGATAGATAAATCTAACTCCTCTAAGATAGAGATAAGCAAACACGCTGCTGCACTTTTTCACTGCATACTTACATCGGTGTTTAAACCATCCATTCACATTCACATCTGATGATGTTACTTTCTCTCAGTTCAGACAGAACTCACACCACAACAAAGAGTTAACCAAAAGTGAGGTTTACACAATTTTCCACTTGCGACAAATGAGGTCCATCAGCCAAAATATAATGTGACTATTGAGTCTTTTTAGTCTCATACTGGAAGTACTGGCTGTAGCTGAATGAGAAATAAGCATTTCATTTAAATATCTTTCATTAGCATGATGTAGCCAAATGTGATCTTTATTAAGCTGTGTGTGTGGATGTGTACTGAGCAGGGTTGTCACAAACGCGTTAATGCACTGCCCACAAAAGTGAGGGGATATTTAATCGCTGTTATTCTATAGGAAGCAGAATGGGTGAGGGTATAAAACAGTTGTTTTACAAAACTGGAACATCAGAAAAGCAAATGATAAGTCAAAGAAAGTTGTTCTATAATGCAAATGAGATGCAAAAAAACTTTAATTTAATTGGTGACTGTATAAAAGGCTGAAAGTGCTGGAGTATCTGAACATTCCCTGATCTCAAAAGTTCACATCTGTAATTTTCCGGCGCTTGCAATGCCTCTTTTGACAATTTTCACAATTGACAAATGACAATTTTTCTGAATGTGAAGCTTGGAGAGCCAGAATACGTCTTGAAGCTGCTCAAACACAAACTCCAAGTCACCAGAAATGGATCGCTGACTACTGTTAGACAAGTCAGACATCAGACATGTGGTACTGCACCATAAACTGGAGCAGTTTCTTTTCATGGATGTTAATGCATGCACCCCTTCCCCCGTGTACATCTCACCATCCACATGCTTTACGAGGCAGGAATCAAACGTATCGACTGGCCTTCAAGTTCTCCAGATCTGAATCCCATTGGCCACGTTTGGGATGTACTAGCAAGAAATCTGGCACACTGCCCAATGCTTCTCACAACACATGAATTGAAAGTTGTCTTGGAGCAAGAGGAGGAGGGACAGAGGATCCAACAAGAACTACTGGATAATCTGATCCTGTCCATGTCCCATCACTGTCAGTGTGTTTTGGCACTCTTGGGCGACCATACACCCTTCTGAACAGTCAACGTAAGGCACTCTCGTCCAGGTTGACATGTTCACCCTCATAAATATATCACTTGCTACTCAACCACCATTGAGTTTGTATCTCATTTGTGTGATCTAAGAACCCTCTTTGACATTTCATTTGCTTTTCTTACTATGCTTCTTTTTTAATCACTTCATATTCATTTTAAAATACCCCATAATATCTGCGAGCAGTTGTACATTAAGACTGTATTATGGTACATTAAGACAGCTTTTGCAGGTATTTGTAATAAAGTACCTAACAAAATGAACAGGCGGCATGTGGTGGTGCACAAAGTAAGAAAATTGTGGGTTTGCATGAATGCCTTAGTAACGCTCAGCAAAGATATTAAATACATGTGTGAAAATAATGTTACTGAACAGAGAGAATGTAATGAATGCATGAAGTTGTCATGCGTATGTCTGGGTAGAGCTTTTTAATTGAATCTCTTTAGTTTCAAATAGCAGCAAGCAAAACATGCAGCTGGTGCAATTAAATAAGTTCTTTAAATGTTATTTAAATTCCAGGTTACATTAAACACATCAGCATGACTGTGTGGTGTTAATTACAATCGAATATGGTTTGAGAGAAGCATGTGCTTGAATACGTTCTTTTGCGTAAGCTATATTTGCGATACTTGGCTGATCAACAGCATGTGACTTCAAGGGAAAATGGTGTAAACTTGATTTTTCACCAAACTTTAAACATGGAAGGAACATAAGATTAAACGGAGAGCTGTCATAGGTATGATATAAAAATATTTAAATAATAGTCCTTAATAAAACTGCAGATGTTTACACATAGATATATGCATATGCATAGTGTTTGAATGGAACGGATATATCGTCACATAATGAAGATCATAGCTATTATATTATTTACTTGTTCTAGAAAATGAGCTGTATAAACCTGCAGCATATATATCTCAGTGTTGGATCTGTTATGCATCTGTACTGGTTACCAGAATCCGCTCTGCTCTACTGGAACTGGAATCTCTCTCTCTTGGGACTTGCTTTGGATGAGAACACCAAATTAAAAACGTAATTAGGTGGGTAAAAAGATCATAATGACTACAAATAAAGTGGCACGTGGTGAGGAAAAGGATGTAGTATACCTACAGGCAATAATACAAGTATATG
>JAUZST010022333.1:0-31929 GCA_034779995.1 Parotocinclus haroldoi
TATCTTTATATTTTTTTTTGTGTGTGTGTGTGTGTGTGTGTGTGTGTGTGTGTGTGTGTGTGTGTGTGTGTGTGTGTGTGCGCGCGTGCACTCCTTTACTTACCACTCAGCATATCTGTAATATAATAAAGAAAGTGCAAGTCAGATTGGCAAAGCAGAATATAAAAAATGGCTTGTTTTTACTGCCTCCATTTTACTTTAAAGGACACAGAGCACACTTTAGGAAGCAGCTAAATGATCTGTGGTGTGCAGTGGTTCGTGTGTGTATTTGGCTGGCCCACTGACAGATGCGTATTTCTGCTGACACTGCTGATCTACAGCGAGTCAGTCTAGCTTCTCACCAAGCTATTACTTAATTCATTGACATTTGCTGTAATTGCCTGGGGCCAGTTTGCTAAGGAAGTATGGGGTACTAACAGAATTAGGTTTTTAAAACTACAATTACCATTTCAGATTTAGAATGAGTAATCTGGGAGATGCTTTGAGAATACGAAGAGAAATGAGCTGGCAGCGTCCGGAAAGGGATGCAAAAACGACGCTGATTTCCTCAGGAAATGTTAATGCATTATGGTCAACTCACTCCGAGGAAGGATGGAGTGAAGGGGTTGTGAGGAGAGGCATGTGGCTGGCCATTATAGATGGCTCCCCATTTTTCTTTCCTGTTTTTACTCGACTGGCGCTTTATCACTGCAGCTTGCTGCCGTTCTTGCAGAAATGGCCTGTCAGAGGCGCTTGGATGTGTCGATTCAGAGATAATGACATATTTAAGGCTATGAACCACATTCGTGTCACCCCTCTGGTAATTGGTTCCTCCACCAGTTTATTGTCTTCTACAGCAGTGCACATCACTTATAAAATGGGGTTTTATGTGGATATGCATCACAGAACAATCCCAGAGAGAATTTTCTATGCCATGTATACAGTTGAACCACTGTCTACTTCTTCATTGTACTAACCAGCCAGAAATAAAAAGATTATTACGTAGAAAAGCTGCTTGCATGACTTTCTGAGTTTATTGTTTTATACTTTATCCCCACATATCCTGGTCAGGATCATGATGGACTTCAGAACCCTTCCCTGGTAGTCACAGGCTGCAGTTGAGCATGAAAGGCCGGATGGGATTTCTGGTGCATCTAAGGATGATTCCACCATCTGACCTCCCCTACATTAGGCACATCCCACTAAAAAAGAAAGAAGACAGTGACAATAAGTCTGGAGATGAGAGACTAGACAAATACTAGATGGAATGTAGATGAATGGATGTGTGTACATTTTAGAAGTCATTATGTGTAATTGTGTACTTATTGTGTCATGGCCTTATTTACAAATAAATAAAATAATTATAAATAATAAATATGTTTAAATAATTCAAACTCCAGTTTGTTCAATGTAAATTTGGTTCAGTCAAAATCTTGATCTAAGGGTAATAAATTTCTTCTAAACCAATGTAAGGTTTTTGATACAAAAAAGGGTCACATCAGATACTGAAAGCAAAGATTCACATACCTTTGCAACTCACATATATGAAATCTTGGATAAATTTCCATACTTTAAAAAATTTGCATTTACTCATTTGCTTTATCATGTGAAAATCTGATGATGATTTAGGTCACTTTATGCAGAGAAATACATCATATATATATATATATATATAGCAAGCCAACATATTGTGCCTCAAGGTCTTAAGAATATAGTTATTGTAGAACATTCGGATTTGTACTAGTATGTGCACTGATTAGATGTCACCAAGCACATCACACACCCACTTCAGTCTTTCAGGAGAAAAGTTTACTGGGCTTCAAATGACCTTGCAGTCATGAGTGGCCTATTCTAAATGTTAAGGTCCACACTCACTTGATTTAATGAAAGAAGAGATTCTTATAGTCAATTCATCAAGCTTGATAACTTTTCATACATAAATGATGGTCATGAATCAAACTGGACTGGGGACACACCTTTCTGACCTTCGCTGACTCTTGCATATGTTTTAAACAGTTTAATTCATCTTTAGTCAACCTTACCTCTTCTGTTCACATGATAAGATCTCACATCATGATAATGACATAATAACTTTTAATCTTTGCTTTTTTGAATAAAATAGGCTTCAGAAATTTTCTACCAGCTTGGGAAATCACCTGATCACCTGGCTTCAAACCCATGGCTTTAATTATGCATAATTCATTCATTCATTCATCGCTTTGTCTGTTTAATCCTAGTTAGTGTCATGGGAAGGCTGGTGCCTAACTGACAGCACACGGAGCATAGCAGGAACAACCCTAGGTAGGGCACCACATTTATGTACACATTTATACACTAAGGGTACTTTAAAAACACCACATAGTATCCTTAGAACTTGTGAGAAAACTGGAGTACCCAGAGTAAGCCCATGCAGACATGGGGAGGGCATGCTAATTCCACACAGACGGAGTATGATGTCATGATTAAACCAAGGAGACTGGAGCTGTGAGACGATTGTGTTTACTCCTGTGCCAGTTATGCAGAGTTTAGAATTTGAAAAGCTTTGGAAAAATTTGGAAATATTTGGAAATAGAGCTGAACTGCAACATGAGTAGCTCTTTAACTAGAACTTGGGCTGCCTAAAACTTGTAATGTAACCATTGATATGAGAAAGGCAAACACTAACTAAATCCTGCCTATTTATTCACTACACCTGCGACAGATATAGAAGAAAAGGTTTTTTATATTGCTTTAAGGACCTTATCCAAATGTTCACTTTCTGAAAACCAATTAATGCTGGAATGTGTAGAGGTCATGGCTCAAATGCTTAGCTGTGCATAATGGCTTTTATTGTGTCATGCACCAAGCCCACAATGTGTCAATGAATGCTACTGGCAGTCACTGACTTTTATCTGGCCTCCATTCCACCTAATTTATCCTGCCATTTCCAGAAATGAGGCTGACAGAGATGTTTGAACCATGCCCTCAGGTTAAGTTCTTTTACGACGGCTGAACTTGTGATGTCAGCAAAATGTTAACTAAAATTTAGTGCAAGTGGTTTCTATATAAAGCGAGGGCATTGGCAATGCTTCTAATTTGTGTGCTGAATGCATTTTCGGGAACTGTTGGGGTGCTGTAGTACAATTACTATTGACTACTAACCAGAAAGTTGAGGGTTCAACCCCAAAACTATGGAGCCTCTAAGTCAGAGCCATAATTTTAACTTTTGTCAGTTAAGTGTACCTTGAAATACTGTACTGGCTGAACATCACTCTGGATGTGGGTGTACTAAATGTTACAAATTTAAATATAAAGCATTGCCAGAACTGTTAATGTGCCACTATGTTCTTGAAATACAATCAGCTGAAGACTTTCTTCTACTTCTACTCTTCATCTTGATTAGAGTCGTGGGAAAGCCAGTTCCTAGCCGGCATAGGGTAGGAACACCCCTTGACAGGGTGCCATCGTCTGGCACATGGACTAACATACTCATACAGATACACTAAGAACATTTTAGAGATCAATTAACCCAATACATGTCTTTAGACTGTGGGAGGAAACCTGGGATTCAATACAAGACTGTCTCGCTGTAAGGTGACAGTACTACCCATTGAGCCAGTATCGGTCAGTATCCCTCAATCAGTATAGCTGTTAGTAATTTTATTTTCCTTAACCAAATAGGAATATTTGAGGAACATATTGTGGTTGATGGGCAATTTGACAACACTGTGACTCTGACTATAAATACAGTGTTTATTCATTCATTGGCTTATCTGCTTATCCTAGTCGGGGTCACAGAGAAGCCAGTGACTAACGGGCGACACGTAGCACAAGGCAGGGTCAACAATAGACAGGGCACCAATCCATCATAGAGCACACACACTCTTATTCACAAGCTAAGTGACACTATGGAAACAATGAATTACCTAATGCACATGTTTTTGGAATGTGCTAGGAAAACAGGATTACCCGGAGAAAACACACACACATGGGGAGATCTCTGAGCTATGAGATGACAGTGCTGACAGTGCACCACTGTACTGCCTATTAAACATACATTAGCTAAAGGACCCAATAGTAGGTGCTGGTTCAGCTAGGTATTAACTTGCTTGGCAAGAACCAGGCCTAAAGTCACTATATCCAGGAGTTAACTTCAACATTCAATTTCTCAGCTAACTGCTATCCACCCATGGATAAAAATGGCATCAATGACCATACACTATTTGGTTAGTGACCTATGCTCATTACTCCAGTGATACTGACATGCTTGTGACATGCAATGTATGCGGTGCTGATATAAGTGCATCAGGTATTGCTGTGCAGTTGACATTTATATACATATACATAGTGTCACTGGTGGATTGAAATAAGTTAAATAAGCACAAATACCCAACCAACACGAGCGTTCTGAACACTTTTTGTTGGTAGAGCAACAATGGTTGAAAAAACAGTGCACACAGGTATTTAATTTTAAGTCAGAAAAAGTACAGTATAATTTTATGATGTAAGCATATAAACGAAATCTGCAATCACACAACCAGGTGAACAAATTGCCTGCTTTAGGGAAAATGGGAAAAAATTTACATAACATCAACTGAGAAAAAACTCAAGAACAACATGTTTACGCAACTGAAATGAACCAATAATTCATCAATCAAGTTCCAAAATCTTAAAAAAGCCACTACTATTTAAAACTTTTGAATACTCCGAATATAGTGGTGCATTTTTTCCAATCTTACAGGTGTTTTTTCCAGTCTTACCTTAAATAATTTGTTCCTAAGAAAGATCAAGTCATCTACTAATTTGTAGTGCGATCCATTCTGGATAAATTAGAAGGAATATGTCAAATACTAAAAGTTACTATGTTATTATATATTTCAGTAATAAAACATGAGAGAGAATGTATCGTTAATAACATCAGGACCGTGATTTACTCGTAGCTAAAGACAAGTGCCATAGATAAATCCAGCTTTGATGTTATTCACAATAACGCAGGACCTTGAGTGTCCTATTGCTTTTACACAGCAGTTGGTTTATAATAATAATAAATCAATGAATTCCAAAATTTCTTAGATTGAATATGATTTATTACTGAAAATAACTTCCACGAAAAAGCAAGTCCACACAGTATCAATTCCCTACACTGTCATAGCACTAGAAGCGCCAGGCTGTTTTGGCCTACATATACATAAGTGCAGAGTGTCAGTCATGTGAGGTTTGTGCCTTCCCATTAGTAGTGCCCTGTTAGATTTACCTGCCTAAAGTGTCTCAAAAGACCTCTGAGTCTACAGATAAGGAATCTGAAATCGACACATAGAGATCACTAGATGGCACTTCTTGCACAAAGCAAGAAGATTGATTACAAGATCAACTCGCCAATAACACTACCAAGTAATGTTAGTTTAAAATACAAGGTGAAAATAAGTGAAGATTAAAAGAAAAAAACTGAATTAATGTAGAATGACTAAAGAATTTAGTTATTTATTAGGGTTGTTTGCATATGTCATATGAGTGTTGCTTTTGTAAAAAAAAAAGCTGTGTCGTTATTACAAATATTATCATGGGAAGGACTCTTCTCAACCAAAACTGTTGTATAAAATGTTTTTTTTTTTGGATAGAGCAATTTAGAAATCAGCATATAGTAGAGGTTTGAAAATCACCCAAACCATAACAGACAGATTAGATGAATCTAGATGAAATGCTAATCACTGAAACTAACTATTATGGTATGAATGATTAGCAAAATTGTGCCCAATGAAGGTATTTCCCCAGACATTTAAGGATTAAAGAGGAAAAACACTAGCGTTTATGTATTAAAATGATTCAATATTGAAATCTCATGTCTCACACAAATATACAGTGCTAAAGGGATTATGTTACATTCACCTTTCTACCCATTTTTCACTACCTATCCTAGTGGTTACTTTTTTATCCATGTCACATACTCATTAGACAGGGCTGCATAAAAAATTACTCCCAAAAATGCACTCCTCTTATACTCCAACACAAAACCATCCAGTGCCGTGAATTTCAAATTTCCTCCTTGTGACCTGATCCCTTTCATTGCTTTTCTCTGCAATTTTTCAACACAGTAGTTCAGTGACACCAGTATATGTTATCAGCCCCGCACTGAAGTACTTTGTACCTTTGCCTATATATATTTGGGATTGTGTAAAGTGGTAGGGTGCACTTGCTATCTGCCACTCACAGTTCCTCTGCAATTCCTTTGTGTATGGCCCTGAAAAAAGGTGTTGCGTTCCACACATTGTAACACCTCTGCAAGCGAGACAGATTCACAGTCAGCCACTTCCCCCTGATAAGCTGGCACAAATGCCACAGAGAAGCATTTCCATTAAAATAATCAATGGGAGAGTAAAACAGCTCTCAACTTCTGGTCCACACATATGCTCTCTCAGACACAAGCTCGAGGAAAGATGCATGGCAGATGGTTTGAGGAAACATGCTATTGCTGACAGTTATGAATGGGATATTTTTTGCAATAAAAAACTTTGACCTTTTAGCCTATGGTGCCATTATTACAGAGTTCAGCTGTCTCAGTCCCCATAGTTCAATCTGAAAAAATTAAAGCGAACACATTTAAAGTATTATGTAAGCCATGATTTGATGTAATAATGATAATGTGCTTATATTCAGCTTTGGCTACTTGTCAGCAAACAAAACAAGGCGGTGTCAACAGAGACGTGCAATCAGTGTAAAATCCTACAGTTCTGGAACAACTAATGTCTCTCACAAGAACAATATCCATTATTTGTACCAACAAAGTTTTTGTTCATTTTCTTAAACAAGTGCCATACACAGAATCTGTCTGACAAGCATCACAAAAAAGAAAAACCTTGCTCATCATCCTCTGAGCTGATTTGATGGCTCACACACTTCAAGATGTACAGCTCCCTGCCTTTCAGCCTGCCACTTCAAAGGCAGGAATCAGAAGGAACTTGCATCACAAAAAGTATCAGGATCGCAATGAGTAGATATAACATACAGACAGGTGCACGTTCATTACTCCCTCCCTCATGAACAGAAAGGCAGAAATACAAGAGATATGACATACCCAGTCTCTCCAACACTTTAGGATTCTGCTGATTTTGGATTACAATGTAAATGAAGCTACTTCTGTTCATTTTAGGCATACTTAAAAATATAACTGGAAAAACGAGTTGGGTGGCACAGCGTTGCAGCAATTAGTGTGGTCGCCTCATAACTCCAGTGTCCCTAGTTTATTCCCACACTTAGTCTTGGTATTTAAGCCACCATACAATACATAATTATGCACAAATTTGATAGGCTAAACAATGTGACTAATTTGATTAAGTTCAAGCTGTTATTTGGTGCAATACCCTCAGGAAGACATTCTTGACGGAAATACATCTGATTTAAATATACAAACATTCCATTTATTATTGTCTATTAAATAAGTCATTAAAAAATCCATGTTTAAAACCAAAATTGTAAATCATATTGCTTCTTCAGCTCAGTGCTGTGATATACAAAGAGTTAATAATTTTATATGTATTTTATCTTTTACTTCCAAGTTACTTCCAAACTTACAAAGCAGTTACACTTCCCTTAGTTCATATTAATCTAGTAATATCTCAGTTTAGTAGATGTACAAATGTGGTAATCAACTGAAATTTAAATGCAATTGTCTTCTGTTTTTACTTCTCTGTTGTTACTTTCAATGCCTCATCAGGTCTAAAAAGCACATCTCCAGAGAAAACACGAAAGATCTGGAATGTTGCTTTTCAAATGGCAGCAGTGATCCTCCACCTATTTAAACTTTTGAAATTGTCAGTAAAGGTACTTTATTACTTTCCTTTGCATTCTGCCAGTTATGCAGAATTATAATAAAGCACTTCCTGGAATCCAGCTTGTCTTTCCACGCCATGCTTATGTCATCATGCATAATTTAGACAGAGTCAAGAGTCTGAGGATTTGTGTGTATGAGGCACACAGATAACAGGGTATTTAGAACTTTAAGAATGTAGAAGATCTTAAGATCTTAGAAGGCAGAGGTAGCAAGTGCAGTTAATTCTAAAATTGTTGAAATGTGTTTATTTCTGTGCATATATAAGAATGATTACAATAATCCCCCGTATCTGTGGATTTCACTTCAATAATATGACATGGAACATTTCCAGAAATAAACAGTTTCTACGCTTTAAATTGTGCTCTTTTCTCAGTAGAATGCTGTCCTGCTCAGGATGTGAATCATCTTTTTGTCCATTGTGTCTGTTATACACATACATGTACAATTAGTCATGTAGTAGATATATATTTTTGTCAACTTAATTCCATTTGTTAATAAACATCCATTCTTGCATTTCAGGCCTCCAACACTTTTAAAAAATGTGAGTACAGCATTTACCACTCATAACAGTTAAGAAATTTGGACTGATGAGAGTCTGGTACTGTTGGTCCAATTTGTTGGAGAACCTGGACCCATTTATTCCTAAATAGATCTGGAATACTGATTCATATGACCACAATAAATGGCTTCCATTGTCCATCCCAGATGTTTCAGAACCCAGAGAAGCATGTCAAACTGGAAAAGAGTGCCCCACCTTGACTGTTCAGTAGGGTGTATGGTCACCCAAGACTGCCAAAACACACTGACAGTGATGGGGCATGGACAGGACCAGACTGTCCAGCAGCTCTTGTGGGATCTTTTTCATATTCATTTTGAAATATCCCCAAATATTTTGTGAGCAGTGCATAATATGATCTGACTGAAGGTGGCTGTTGATTCAATTAATTAAAATGGCCTCAAAATGAACTTTATCAAATTATGACAGTGGTAGTGTACTGTAAATACAGTAGCTCTCTCTCTATTTATGTGTGTGTGCTTGTTTTTTTTAAAGGACACTTCATGTATTATTAAACTGATTCATACTCGTACCATTTTATGGCACTAACTGCTGGGAAACCTACACTCACATTTACTTTGGAAACAATGTTTATTACTATTCTCTTGTTGCCCTGGCTCACATTTGCAAACAAGGTTTTTTAAACAAGGTGTAGTTTACTTCTCACTAACTTCTCACTGACAAATCTACTTTATTAGTCATTTATTGTACAGGTAGAAACTAAAGGTCATCTTTTCTCAAACACAATGTTTGCTGGCTGTTCTATGTTTGCTCCCTGTCCACGGATTATTGGTGTCTTATGCTTATCTGTTCTTTTAGAACTGATTCCTATCGTGTGTGTATGTGTGTGTGCGTGCGTGTGTGTGTTTTGAAATTGTCCTCTTAGACTCATTTGTCCTTTTAGAACTGATTCCTATCATTTGTGTCAAGGAAATCAGTTGTCCTCTTAAGCCTTGTTAAACTTCGCAATCAATGATATAGAAATGTATCAGCAACCTTTTAAACATAAGCTGTATTATCTTGATGTGTAAAACTTGAAAGTTTATAATTGAGTAGGATATTTGTAGCAAATGACTGTGGTGGCCTAGCGATTAAGGTACTGGACTATGGCGCCTTTGCTTCAGGGGTCCAGCTGTAAGCTACTCTGGATAAGGGCATCTGCTAAATTACGTAAATGTCAATGGAAAATACTGAACTGTTCCAACAGTAGAAATATCAATGTGTTCCTGTAATCAAAGTCCAGTGCAATTCCTTCATACTGTATACCAATATAGGTGTGTGTGTCTGTGTGTGTGTGTGTGTGCGATGAGTTGTATGTAGATATTAGAACAGACTCCCCCAGTGTTTTAAACAACTTAGTTTCAACAATCATTTGCACAGTACTGTATGTCTGTGCCCATTTACTGACCTGTATTTTATTTGGCTTTCATGTGGCTTGTGAGGAAAATGGAAAGCATCTTGACTGCAGCCATGAAATCTCCAAGAACAGTCCAAAGATCCAAAGCTGTGTGGTTTACAAAAAATGAATTTTGGCGTTGACCCAGCATTATGATGGAGTAGGCTGGCTTGGGGGTTTCAAGCTTTTTATCTCTCTTGGATGCCCTCTTTGTGATGTCTATTAATAGCTCCACTCACTACATGCATCACACCAGCGTTCAAAACTTAATTACACATCACTCTCAAGTTTCCATTTGCCCTTCACCCTTTAAACAACAGCATCTATGATCATACTGTATTTAAGTTATCAGTTTAACTTTAATGATGTTAATTAAGACTCAAATGTATCGCTCTATATTCAATCTCTAGAGTTGTCAGATTTTGTCTCTGTCATGTGTGTTATATTAATTCTCTTTCTTGGAAGAAATTTAGAGCAAGACTGTTAAATAGGTTAGCTGTTGGATTTCGCCCTTACAACTACAGAAATGTGTAGTGAGCATTTGATTACCAAAACGAAACTATTATTTAATTAAATTGACATTTTGGCTACTTACAGATAGATTTGGAAGTGTTGGGTGTAGGTGCAGGCAAGATACTATTTGGAACTCCACTTAAGTCTGATAAGCTAAGCTAAAATAAGCTAAAATTTCTAGATTTACATGTATTTTAGTATATTACTGTTTGATATTGTGGGTTAGAGTTTATCTAGCATAATTTGCATTTTAGTGGTTCAAAAAGTATTCAAAAGTATATCTGGTAAGCAAGTGACTGTGGTAGGCTAGTGGTCAAAGTACTGGACTCTGGACCAGAAGGTTCAGGGTTCAAATCCTACCTCTGCCAAGCTGCCACAGTTGCGTTCATGTGATTGTATCAGTTACTCTGTATAAAGGTGTCTGCTAAAATGCCATACATGTAAGAATATCTAAGTTAGCATTGCAGAACCAAAACTACAGACAAGATCTCAATATGGTGGAACAGAAGAGCCATTATAAACACAATCTCACAAAAGCTAAAACAGGCTGCATGGTTATTTTTAATAAATACAATGATCCCATATTCGGGATGTCACTAAATAACAATAAAGCTTTCAATTTTTATATTCCTTTTTATGATTTGTGTTAATGTTATGATTATTTGAAACACTATTGTGGCTTTTGAAGTTATTAATTTGAATTACACTGATAATAATGGCATGTATGTTACACTATTGGAGCACCTGAATGCAGAGAGTTACAAGCATCCAAATGATAAGTAACCATAGCAACAACTGTGGGAAAAGTATATATTAGGAAAAATGTCTCTAAATAAAAATTCTATATAATAACATTTAAAAAGGATGCTGTATTTCAATAAAACCATGTTTTTTTGTGTTTAACTGTAGCAAGTAGTATAATAGAAGCCAGATAACACACTTTAAATTGTCCTGTTAGTAAAATGCACAGGGTTCACTTGTGCTTTATCAGTTAGTTTCCTACAACAAGAGAGCTGGTTGGGTGGCATATGTAACATATGTGATCGGTATCGGTCTATGCTTTCACAGTAGTAAACACAAAAATCTGAATGAAATCATGCTGCTGGGATTTTCTCCTGGGATTCACATACAACAGCCTCTAGGGTTTAAACAGAATAGTGCAAAAACACCCACAGAGTTGCTACTGTTTGAGAGGAAATGCCTTGAGATAGGTTAGATGAGAACTGCCAGACTTTTAAACTGACAGGAATGGTACATTAATTTAAATGTTTATGATAACTAAAATCAGAAAACACATACAGTATGAACACATGACACATTAAACATTGCGACCACACTTAATCCGTTAATTAACGGATATATCAAACACAAGTCATATTTCTTAGTCCATATCTAATAACTGTTTATCAAGTAGAAAGTGAGCACCACATAACTACATTTTATGGGTGATGGATGATTCTCAGCACAGCAGTGACACTGACATGGTAGCATTATGTACAGGGTTCAGTACACAGTATACATTTGCTGGCCATATTATAAGTCAAATCTGCAATGTTGGCACAGTTTGTATGTGTATAGTCAGAAACAGACCGTTTATTCCATTCAGATTATAGTCTCTCAAACTATAGCCATTCATCAGTGTCAGTTTCTGACCACAATTAGCAGCTGGTTCACACATTGCGACTCTGATGTGTATTGGGTAGTTCTCCTTCCTGAGTGGTGGCAGAAAAATGCAGGTAAATCAGCTTAGTGTAATTTACTGGATTTTTATATTGGCTTAGCTTTGATAACCTGACACCATTGTGTTACTTTTGAGAATAATGAGCTTGTTAAAAGTGAGCAGGGACAAGCCATTTCTTTCTACAGTGAGGAATTAATAGAATGCATTCTTCTTAATAGTGTTACAAGGCTAAGAAGATAAACTACCGCTTGACTGTATGGACAGTGATGTTTACTTGGAAGCTCATTTTGGGAAAAAATATATACTCAAACCTGTGCCTGATTAAGTTAAATGTTTATTATTGTGAATGAGTAATTTATTTACCAAATTGATCCTAAGCAATAGGTTTCTTTTGTGGAGACATTTTTTCTGTACATAGTATATTAACTCTTGTTTGCTTTTAATAAGCAAAACATTAAAATAAAATGTGTCCCTGTTTATTTATTTACTTGCTTCTGAAACGTGAAAAGATTATTCAAAATGAATAAGGAGATATATATGCAGTGAACAATAATTATGAACTAAAAAACGTATAAATACGTTTGTGTGTTGACCTCCCACTAAGAGGATTGATATTGTTCCATCATTCACCCATGCTAATAATATAGCATTATTTTATTTGCTGAAGTTACAGAAACATTCACTAGTAATGTGCTTCATTGACTTAAATACTTATCTACATTCTAAGAAATCCCTGTCCTCAAGTGACACAGCCAGATGTTGCTGGATCTCTAATTCATGAACCAGTAATCCAGGCAGTGAACGAGAATAAAATGAAAAGGAAATTTCACGAAATAACTGAAATCATATAACCTGTCACCTTGGTGTTGAATTTGGCTAGGCTGTAGCAGGTAGCCACTGTTATAAATATGTAATAGGAAAGTAATAACACAATGATGTTGCTGAAGGGGTATTTGTAAGCGTTTGACAGCACAGGAAATAATTTTCAGCTGATAATAATAAACTCAGCAGGGATTTCATCAACAAACTTAGATTATTGCCAAATTCATAGCTACACCATAATTAATATATGGACAAAGCTCTTCATAATGAAAAAATAAAGCATTATCTTCAGGGGAAAAGGAGGAAGTGGTTTGGTTAGAGTGTGCAGGAGGTACTGCTGGGTGTCTGAAACAATGTGCACACTGAAGCCCAGTAGAACTATAGGATTTTGTATACAAATATTTCCTTCATACACTCATAAAAACGTAAATTTATAAACATCAATAAGCTTCTTGTCATAATTTATAAGGTGACAGAAAGTTTTTCGTTGATATTGCAAAATACTGCTGAGCACAACTGAAGATCTGGATTTTATATCAAATAGCTCTCACGTATTGAGAAAATGGAACAGGAAAGATCATTAAGAGGCAGCGGTAGAGGAAAACAAAGTGAAGGGAAGACAAAGAAATATTTCAAAGGACATTTAAGCCATTCTTGTGTCATAAACCTTGAATGAGCATGAGGAAAGCTAGGCAGAGAATACAACCAAATTTGAGTCGTTTCACTTTCGTCTTGAGAACAGGTAAGGATATGTACATTCACACATTGTCTTTCTGGGTCATTCAGTGAAAGCCCCAGTTTACCGTATTTACTGATTTACTGCACTTAGTTTTGTCTTTCAGGATAAAGGCAAGACCATCAGATGGTAAGAGGGCATGCTTGCTTAGCCAAGATCAAGTAAATGCAGTTGTGGACTTGGTTTTGGCAAAAAACAGCATTGCCATCCAGGAAATTCAAACACATATCATAGTGGACATGGTATATTCCACAACATTAAACAGAATGTTGCCATATCCACCACTGACCGTGTGCTGAGAAGATACAAAGTAAGAATCAAGCAAATATTTTGTGTTCTATTTAAGAGGAACTCTGAACATGTAAAAGAAATGTTATATGTGTTTGTCACAATACTTATGTGTTGTGATTCTACAGTAACCACCACCTCATTGGGTGGTTTCTTTGCAAAGAGGCAGGAATATAAGCATTTGTGCTGCAATCAGTGTACAAAGGGTGGTTCACTGCCATGCAACCATTGGCCCATACAACACAGCACTCCTCCTAGAATTCCTCAAAGGTCTGTATGATATTTTCCTCCAGAGAGAACACAGTCAGGCATGCAACACTTATGTGGTTATCTGGGACAATGTTAGCTTCCATTATGTGCATCCCATGACAGAGTGGTTCATCACAAATCCGCACATCCAGATGATTTCCTTTCACCATACTCCCCCTTCCTCTATCCAATTAAGGAATTATTTTCAGCTTGGAGATGAAAGGTTTATGATCGGAGGCCACTTGAACGAGTGAGTCTTCTTGAGGCAAAGTATGGAGCCTGTGAAGAGATCAGTGCTGAGTTTTGTCAAGGATGGATTCATCACTCATTTATTCAGCCGCTGTTTGACCAGGGTCAAAATAAGCTGTGATGACTACTTTGTTGAAACTCAACAAATCTCTAGCAAAATCAAACACAGCATACAGAATTGTCTTCCCGCTTCTCAAAACGAAGTCCTTCCACCAGAATTAACACTCACAAGATAAATTGAAGTGTTCATGCATGTTTTTGACTTCCATGCGACTGTACAAATTTAAATGCATACAAGTACACGGAAATATTTTGGCTTTCAATTCTAGACATTTATTTGGTGCGATGTAGGTCCTATGGTTGTGCATGACGATGTGTGACACCACGGTAATAGTAACTCTGCCAAACTGCCACAGTTGGGTTCGTAAGCAAGGTCCTTAACTCACAATTGCATGGTGATGCACCACCCACTACCTGATCTTGTGCAGGTTAAACCCTCCCTCGTCAGTTAATATATAGTTCAAGCATGCTTGAAAAAAAAACACTGGGATAAAAGTAGAATCACCAAATTAGAAAATAGGCCCACATACAGACACTAAGATAAAAAGAGACCTGTCCAAACAGGGTACTGAGAGGGTCCTATACTCACATGCACATACCGGTGTCATTGCTCTTTCACATGGTCAGCGTTACACTCAAATGGAACATACCATGCATACATATACCTGCTTCACCCTCAGCTGGTGCCGTTTCAAAACATGATCGATTATGGGCAGGCTGAAATGGTCAATGTTTTTTAAATTAACCTTGTCTTCCAAGACTCTGTCTCTAATTTCCCTCAGGGTGATGGCATTGTTTTCCAAAACAAAATTTCTATAGTGGTCTCTCATTCAGTTATGAATTTCTGGCATCCTCTTGCTGGCCATACTTCTATTATGGGAAAAGCACGCACACATACATATATTATACGATACATATTTTACTGTATTATTACATACATGTGAAAACAAACATTTCACTATAGTGCACATTTATGTGAACACTGAACCCATAAAGTATACCGTAATTACTGTAAAAACTTACCTTACTTACCTATTCTTTTCTCTAAAAGCCCGGTTCACTAAGGTTACTGTAAAGTGGCTCAAATTTGGCTGGACTCAGTGCCCAGCTTCAGTCATGATTAGGCAATGATTGGTTCCATGGTCCACTGAGGTAGGATATATCTTATTAGAAAAATTGACTCATCCTCCTCCTTCATCCTGTTTCTGCCTTCTAAGCCTCCTCTTACTCTCCTCCTCTGTGTTCCTGCTGCTCCATTATCTCTCATAACACCTGTAACAGTCACTTTTTTATACTCTGATAAATGACTAAAATGTTCTTCTAATTAAGTTAACTTGTGTGAGACTACTTGGTAGTTAGAGTATTGTATTTGAAGGTCATTTAGGTGACCAATGTGTCTAAATGATGCAATTTGCATTTATTGATTTGCAGAGCTATGATTTAGTATGGTATTTGAGTATGAATATATGGAATTGTGCTAAGAGTTTAGCAATTCTTTTGGCTTAGTGTGCATAGTCTCACACTTTGAGACTGTATACAGTTGTTTCACTTTGACTTTATTTTAATTATTATTATTTTTAATCTGTAGCAGTGATTTTGTGACTTAACATACAGAACCAATTTTAATGTTGGCACATTGTGTACAACATAAATAAAAACAAAATACAATAATTAGCAAATCCTTTTCAGCCAATATCCAACCAAGATTTTTATTGCAAATATTATTTTGTAAAGGCAAAAGGGCAAAAAAGGCGGTAAGGCAGCGATAATACAAGTAGCGAAACGTGAGTGTCTAGCTTAGCAGAAAAGGATTGGAAGTGGGGTGCTTAAGTAGGGTGGAACGTGATCAGCTCAGAAGGCAGGTGAAGGTGAGCATGTAATTGTTTGGGTGTGGTCGCGAGAGCAGTCTGTGTGTGTGTGACAGCCCCATCCTTGCTTGTGACCTACTGAGCCTTTCGGGATGGTCCCTTTATACAAAATCTTAACACTCACTTGTTTCCAATTAACCTATTCACTTGTGGAATGTTCCAAACAGATGATTTTTTGGCATTCCTCAACCTGTCCAGTCTTTTGTCGTCCCTGTGTTGCAGGCATCAAATTCGAGTTTATCTGTTTGAAAATTAAAAACGTTAAAAATTAATAATTAAAAATCATCTTGTCTTTGTAGTGTATTTATTTGAATATGGGTTGAAAAAGATTTGCAAATCATTGTAATCTGTTTTTATTTATGTTTTACATTAATGTCCCAATTTCATTGGAATTCACTGGCTGTAATTCGGAAGCATGTTTGTGAACACTGACACTGCTGTAAATAAATAGCTAATACAAATAATACAGTATTGTTTAACTGTAGAAATGCATAAGTGTGTGCATGTGTGTGTGAGAGAGAGAGAGAGAGAGAAAGAGAGAGAGACAGAGAGAGAGAGTGAGAGAGAGTGAGAGAGAGTAGTGGTTGATACACTGTATTTCTTACTTGATCCTTAAGAATTACTATTGTACAATTATTGTACAGTGTCTTTTGAGTAATCCACTAGGGGGCACTAGCAAAAAATGGGTATCTTCTAAATCTATAATGGGAAGTAGGGTGGCGCTGCTTGTGGAGAAGTTGAATAGTGTTTGGTACACGTACTCATGCTTGGATGACTGGAGACCTCTGTATTCCTGACACACTTAGTTTTATGGAGGAAATAGTTTTATGCTAAGATGTAAGTACTTTTGTTTAGCTGTTTGTTTGTTTTGGTTTCAAAGAATAAAAAGTTGATATAAGATTGAAATGGCTGAATGCAAATATTCGTTGGCTGCTTTTATGAGCAGTGAATGAGATTTTGGTAGGGTACATATAAAGTGGGTTTTCTGACTCAAATGAATCTAGGCACAGGTACAGGTACCTGGCCTTTGGTAACTGGACTAAGCTACAGATTTGCTTAAGTTCTCTCAGTCAAACATTGAAACTAACTTTTTAATAAATTTTATTTAATTCGATTTTTTTGCATATTTGTATGTATGTACAGCGGCATGCCCATTGCTGTTTTGGATCCTTGCCTGCAACACTGACAAGGTCTACAGTGTCCAGCAGACATTATGGAAAGAAAAGCACAACCCATTAGCACCCTAATCCTAGCCATTTATAACATTTTGCAAGTTCCAGTTCAGTCATTGACCATGCTGATTGAGTGCTTGTTCGTAAGCTTCTCCAGCCACTAGACAGAGTTGAACAGATTATGACTAACAGACACTCATCAGTCTGCTGTACAAAACCAAGACAGTCATGTTCACCAAAGACAAATTGCCAAAGTAAGGTTCTTCATAATTTAGTATCTCATCCTTCCATTGGCCACCCTTCCCCTTTCAGTCTCCTACTTGCAAGCTGCCCACCATGGAGTCAAAATGGCTTCTTTTAAATCTATAAATCTCTTAAATTATGATGTGCCTTAAAAATGAATTCTGGCCTAGGAACATGAATCACATGACAGATTCCTGGCATGCCCTACCTTTGACACTTTGTATGCACATTTCACAAAGATGGATTAAAATTAGCCCTGGCTCCTTAAATTATTGACATTGCCCTGGTTTCTCTGGCCCTATCTGCAATCAGTTTCTGTAGACAAAGGAGGGAGTAAATTAAGAAAGAGTGGGTGCGGATGGGAGAGCGAGAGGGGCAGAGCGAAAGCATGATAAAGGAGAGCAAGGTCAGATTTAGAGTAGAGCCTTTTTTCCGAGCCTCAGTGGAAAATATGCCTTGTTGATTTATACAAATTGTTGAAGTACTGAAATTATGAAAATCATGTTCCTTTACAGGTTATAGTTTAATAAGTGGACTTCATTTATCCAAGATGGAGATTCTGAAGGCTGTAAATTTTTAATGGAAACATTTATTATTAAACCAATCCATATAAAAATTTTAACATTCTAATCATATGAACAAGATTGAAAGGCAAGAGTCTTAGTTCTGATTTTCTGCACTTTCTTATAGTCTTAGTTTCTCCTACTTGTGTATAAAATATATATTTTCAGTGAGATTGTAATAGCTGTGGGATGTAAACTGTGGGTGTACCCAATTGTAAATAAGTAATAATATTTTTTTAATTAGCTAGAGGAATCCAACTGGTGGATATTAAAAATTACCGTGAGAACAATGGATATTCTACATGGAACAGAAAATTGCTGATTACCAGAATTAAGTTCTTGCATATCAAAACACCAGTCCATACTGCATCTATACTGTATATCCAAACGTCTTGGCTCCACATTACATACACCCACATATCTGCAAATTATATATGCTTTTATCACACCATGCAAAATTACGTATACCTAAGCTAATCTAATATTCAGGGAAGGCAGGGTTCACTGTGGTGACTGAATGTCTGAAATGAGCCTGCATCCTAAATTTCACACTACTGCACAAAAAACAATGTTGTTGGCAGGACAAAGCTAATGTTGAAGCCTGTTGAAGCTGTATTCCTGTTGTTGGTGGCACTGTTGGCAGTATAAGTTGGGGGAGCCGGGATAACGGGAGTCATCAGAATATCAGGAACACCTTTCGAATTAAACCATGTTAACACATCATGTTAGACTTCGTCCCCAGAGATTGTTTCACATGGGTTTAATATGTGCTGACACAATAATAAAATTCTCTTGTAATTTATCGACAAGGGGAAGCGTAGATAATAAGACAAGTCTTTTGCCCATGACTAGAGTTTTGCTCACTTCTTTCACTTTTAGGAATTTTAAATATGTAAATATTTACTTTAGAATATTGCATTACTTTAGAAGGCTTTGTTTGTTTGGTTTATTTAATCAAATTTTAATTAATGTAACACAGGGGGTACATGCAGACTAAACAAAGGAGGGACTCAGGCTGCTCCACCCTGGGACTTAACCCAAGACCTATTTGCTGTGAGGTAACACTGCTACCCACCGAGCAACTGCACTGCCCACTTTAGAAGGTGAACCTACATCCTATAGGTTCAGATTTAAACCTTTGTCCTACAACTGTGTACTCCAACTGAGTTGGTCTTGGGTATCCCCAGCCTTTTATCTCTCTGGTTCAAGTTCTTAGTCTTGCATGGTTTAACATAGCATTCTTTTGCCATGCATACTGAAAATAAATCTTGGTGAATTCTAAAATTAAATAAGAAAATTACAACTCTTTTCATGATCTCCAAGACTTGTAAGCAGCCACTGGATGAGCATTAATGTATTTTTTGTCCAGGTCTATTATAATGAGTCAGAAGACTGTGCATGCATCCAAAGTTGCTTTACTTTCTTTATAGCAAAGTTTTAATTTTAGATTCACTTAACCGGAACACCTTTCATTCTTACCTGAATGTGATTTATATTCATTTTCTTTCACCGAGACCAGGTAAAGTAGAGATTCAAATTATTTTTCTTCCTCTCTGTCAGTTCTTGTCTGCTCAGAAAACTGAGAAGAATAACTTCTTTCAATTATCACCAACATCAGAGACCCCTCACAAGAGACAGCAAAAACCGAGACAGAGCGGCAGCATCTTGCTTGTCAAGTTGAAAATAATTTAGTGTCATTCACTTTGTTGCCACAGACTTTACGCGAGCGAGACTCATGAGTCCGATTTGTGAAGAGCATCAATGTTCATTATAGAGGAAGTGATGAGAAAGAGAATTTGATGTCGCCGTTGTTTTGTTATTGAAGCTGTCACTCTTCTAAAGCAGCTGGAACGAGTGTGCCTCTGATGCATCCAGAGTGTCCCAGTTTGGCAATCCAGGTACAAGATTATCGTCTACCTGTTCTTCAGTTCACACATGTGGCTCTGCCTCCCTCTGCAATTTCTCTTTTGTCTTGGTCATTATACCATGAATGTAAAACACACTGTGGAACTGATTACAAATCAGAAAACAGGGAGATGTTTACAGCTTTAACACTGAGATTATGTACGTTTTAAGTTCTCTTTTCTATTATTTGCTCTCATCATTATCTCCATCATTTTAACTGATCCCAGCTAAAGCAACTCAACTGTTAATTGGAAATTGCAAAGAAGCTAAGAAGAAGAAAAAACTACAAAAAGATTATAAAGCACTACATCTTTACAAGTGTTTGTACTTTAAATGAAGGGATAACAGGATTTCAGAGCTCAGGGGGTCCTGAGCAAAATGTGCTTCACCCACACTGGAAAAATAAGATTTTGGCAAGTAAGCATTTTCTTGAATTCAAGTAAATTTGTGTATTCCTAGGATAATGGAATCCATTTCAACATACTTACTGCACTGACAGATGCATGCTTGAAATAAGCAGAATACTCTGGAAGCGTAATAAAAGATGTTCTACTAATTTTCTGTTCTCAAGCTATATTTGTAATGCTTGTGATTTATATGGATTGCATCCCACTTGTTTATGACATTGCATTGCAAATGTCATTGCATATGACATTTGCATTTAAGAACTGGACTGCTGTGAGTTTCCAACAAAGTTCCCACTTTATTTAAGGTCTAAGGTCTTTATTTAAGTGCAAATATTTGTAAAATATATTCTAAAAAGTGTATATATTTGATTATTCAGCACATATGATAATGGTTTAAAATGGCCAGTACCTATTATTATCTGACCTCAAGACCATCCATTAGTGATTCATAAAAAACTGATACTTTTAACTGTACTGCACACAAAATGAGGGAATACTTCAAAATGAAACATCCCATAATAAAATTTTACCAAATTATTTGAGCAGTGTATAACAACTAGAAGTTTAATATCCAAAATCTTTGTTATAGAAATGGACATGGAAGCATGTTTTGTTGTTGTTGTTGTTTTTTTATTAAAATAAATATTATATACTTGCATGTGTATAGCATATAACAAGAAACAAGACAGAAACTAGTTTAGGCATGTTACAAATGCATGTATGCTATGCTGTATGAGAGTAGAAACCGCATTATTAAAGGAAAAAAAACACTTCTCAGTATTGTCTGCAGTTTTCAGCACTTAATGGGTTCACACCTGAAATTGCATACCCATGTGCACAATCACCAAGCTTGCACATAAAAAGGGTCCAGCTCACACTTTGTCCTTCTCCCACACTCACAGGCCAAACTCACACTTTGTTTCCACACATTTATGAAAGGCCACTTAGCAAAATAGGAACACTGGTGCTCATTTCTTTTGAGGCTTTATCTAGTTGACAAGCACATTGTAGGCAAAAAAATCCAGTCTTGGGCGGAAAAAAGACACCTAAATTAACACATGACAAACAATACACACTTATATCCACATACACGTCTAATCATGTCTAGATAAGTCAGCATTTGCAAAAACAGCACTCACACGATAATCGTGTTTCTCTGTGTACGGGAAGTGATTTGTGTAGATAAAGATGAAATATAAAGGAATGGTTGGCAGCTAGAGATAAGCAGCTGTGTCTATGCCTGCATAAAATAGTGCCAGCAAGTGAAGACATGGCACAACTGCTCTTAAGTGTTGGGACCTTTACCTGTTAGGGTTGGATGAAACTGATTGGGTCAAGAAGCCTGTTATTACAATTTTTCAGATATGCTCAATATGCAGTTAAACTATGTTGTGTGGTGTCAGGATGATGTGAAGACTGAGCTGCACCCTGATCATCCCTACATTGTAATCATGTGACCCTTTTCTCCTTCCACAACAGTTGTGCAATTGCATGCAGGTGTGTTTCCTCTGTTTAATCTCTTCCTTGTCTCAACATCCCTGCCTGGCCTTGTCTGTTATACTGATTTTTGTTCCTGATCCTTGCTCCTTGTGCTATTGGTAATGGTTTGTTCCTGTTTGTTGTATGTTTTCTTCTGAAAATACACGTGCATTTACATTACAGTACATTAAATGACTGTGTGACTATGGTAAGTGTGATTGAGTGTGTTGAACTTTTAGCCTTTTCCTGAAATAAATGCATCTTGCCAATTTATTAACAAAAGACCTGCTGCAGATACATTCTTAGAATATTTTCATTGAGACTAATGAGAAATCTAATTAACTTACATGAGTGCCATGAGTTGCACTGTATAAGCAGAAATACAGGTGGAGTCAAAAGTCATAGGACACTCTTTTATTTCAGAAACAAAAGATAAATTGCATATCCGAGTAGACCAGAAAGTTGGGTGAGGGGGCCGATCTAAAAATTTTCCACTGGGAAGATGGTCATGTAGCATATCAAAGACGACAAAAGTTCAAAAGTTTTTGTTTGCCACAGGTAGCTTATGATAGAATTGACGATTCTGGTGTCCAGGGAATGCAGCTTCTGTTTCATAGATGCAAATTTTAATAACGAACACTAAGAAAGATCATCAATTTCACACAGCACTGTTGCATCCTTCATAGCCAAATTCCAAAAAACAGAATTACGGACGACAAGCCACGTGGAGATCATCCGTAGACTCTACCGACAAATAAACCTTAACAAATGGTTCTGGAAGCCTTTGCACAAAAAGTCCACAATGCGGCACACTGTGGCTTTACACTCGCCTTGTGTCCTGTGTCTTTTGACTCACCCTGCAGATATAAAGACATTGAATGAATATGTCACGACTGAGTTTCTGCACTACGTGTCCCAGCATGCCATGTCCTCACAAACATTGTCTCTGTTACCTGAATTACTGATTACACACACCAATTGCACGTTTTATCATCATTAGTTATATAAACCACATGCTTCTGTCTTTCCATTGTGAAGTATCTTTGACCCGGCTCTGTGCATGACCCTGCCTCTGTTATCCAGCTTCTATGACACACATCATACCTATTTATCTACAGTATCTTCAGCATAGTTACACATGCGCACTCTTCCAAGCTATTACCTTCTTAATGCTGCCATATTGAACATAGAGATCACCTTGTCCTCTGCTGTGCTGTATTGCACCAGTGCAAGATACCAGGTATTCTGAGGTCTCCATGGTATGTGTTGACAGTGACAGATCAGCCTTGGGTCTTTACTTGCTTCTCCTCTATGGCTTGCTGCTTTCAGACCCAGTGGAGGGTATATTTCATCCCTCTGCATTTGAGCTTATCTGGGTCACTAGCATACTCTGCATACATGTCTGATGAATAGCCCACGTCAAGGACATTTATACTGGTAACACATCACGCCCATAATTCTATATGAGGTTGCCAGAGCCACCATTTACATGATTTAATTGCTCTCCCACTGTGCTTTGTTAGCAAACACAGTTTACAAGTTAGAGGTCATTGGGGTAATTGCTATTTACCAAAGGATTTGTTATTACATGTTACAGTTTTAGGTAGCACAGTGGTCAGTGCTGTCCTCTCACAGCTCCAAAGATCTCTGGTTTGATATCTGTCATGGAGTTTGCATGTTCTCCCCGTCTGCATACTTCTTCTCATAGTACACCAGATTCTTCTAGCTACAACTGTTGGGCTCTTAAGCAACTATAATCCTGTTTAGTTTAATGGCAGTTAGCCTTAAATATGACCTCTACACTAAATGCTGTACATTGTGGCTATCACAGTTATTACACAGCCATCTAATCACTATCAGCTATTTAAAAAGGACATAATTAAATGAAACTATTGCAGTTATTTGGGACTACAGTCATTTCCACAGTTGATAGACTTGAGAGTACTGGGTGGCTGTAAATGCATTAATTGAGGCGTAATGGTGTTAAAGAAATGTGTTTAAACTTCTAACTTGGTGCTGTATTGTTTAGTGGGCAGTACTGAGTAATGTTGTTGTATTTGGTAGCTATGTAGTAAATTCTATAAACTTTACATGCATGCTAGTAGATTTTTTTTGTTTTGCTGAAAGTCACTGTAGGCTTGTAGTACATAAAGTGTAGTCAATATACAGACAATTAAATGATTAATTATTATATGATCATTTATTTGTATGACAGCTATTTGTCAGCTACTGTTTCATGATTGTGACAGGCACAATTGTAGCTGTGTTAAGCCTCTTAGGCATACAGATTGCTTGTAACTATGTAACTTTGTGCATTGTTCAATAATCATAAGTTATAATACTGTGTATACATTTTACCCTTTTACTAAGCATACAGGTCTACTAACAGTGAGGGTGTAAAAACAGGCAAATAATTGCAGTTGGTTACTCGAATAATTATGATCACTTTATTGTCAGTTAAAATTTAATGAACGTGACTGCACTACTACACACTGTATATAGGCCATTAAAGCAGAATGAATTAGCCACACCCGTTTGAATAATGTAAAAGCAGGATACGCAAGGATAAAGCCTGTGTTCACGTCACTAATTTCCATCTGCTTTCATGATACCAATTAAGTCTGTGAGTGCTTGGATATTTGGAGCCAGCTTTATCCAAGAAATCTTGAGTATATAACTTTAGCTGTTAACAGTCAGCGTCTGAGACCATGGAAGCACCATATTGCCAACAGCTTATGTGCACCAATGAAATCCAAGTAGTAGGGTTTGAATGCAGTCTATTCCCACTTAGCTGCTACACTTTGCTATTAATGGAGGTCTTTCTACTAGATTTGGAAGATGACTGTGGGGGGGGGGGGGTGCAAAATTGGAGTGGAGCAAATTCTGTTGCAAATTCTCACCAAACTCGCAGAGGACAGGGTAGGACATCAACAAACTGATATGTAGGGAATGTGGAAATCACATTCACATTCTCAGCGCTGTATTGAGAGTCAGTGTTTTGTTTAGAATGAGCCAGATTGTTTTTCTCTAGAGCTACTAATCAGTTATTAATTAGAATTTTGAAGTTACCATTTGTTAGCCAACCTTTACCTTTGTAGCTTTGTTAAATTAATAATAAAAAATTATGGTAGTTTCCATTGCTCAAACAATTAGGGTGGCTTTAGTCTACTGTTAAAAACACTGTTTACCATTGATGGGGTTAAAAGTTGTCCATTAGTGCATTAGCATCCCTGACATAGACACAAAAACCAAGCAAAATAGCGTGGCAATAAAGTGGAGTGTTGCTAGCCACTTAAAGTGAGCCTATTACAATGACATAATAACAGAGTGTGCCTACTGTCACTAGACCATAATGTCACAACTGAAATTAATGTAATGGTTAGCGGCTAATGGACAACACAGGACTCTGGCCAAAGCTGGTTATATTAACCACACATTACCATCTAAAAGCCTTTGTGAGTTTAGAAAATGAAAAAAAGCATTTCATGGTACTGGGATTTAGTCTAAACACAATGCAAAACTACATTTGTGACCAAGAAAAAGTGCATCAGCATGTGTTCATGTATATCCCTACACAACAGTCACAAAAAACAAAAGCATCAATTTCCCCCCTGCCTTGTCCAACAAAAGGTGAACTCTGCTATAGATAATTATGATCATGTTTAAAACCAGTTTTTCCATCCAGCCTTTCATTGGAGGGTGTCTAGGGTTCTTCCTGCCCTTGCACTCAGAGTTGCCAGGTGGGCCGCGACCTTATATGGATTAAGCAAAAGGAGATAAATGAATGAATATATACTATTTTACTGTTTGTTTGCTATTTTACTGTTTTCAGTGTAATATACTAAAACATGGCATTGCCATCTTTTCAGCATCTGTTACTAGTAAAACATGGATCAAATTATCCAAATTACCTATTGACAATTCCAAGGCTTACTTAATGTGCTCTTCAAGCCTCTCGAGGTGTTACATTCAACAGCCATGGTCGGTGAACATAGTTGACTGAGAATTTAAAATAAAGACAACTGATAGATGAAGTGCTTTATAGATAGAATGACTATATCTAATTATTTCTCTCTTTATTAGAATGCAACCAGAAAATATTGGAAATCTGTATACAATATTAAAAAAAACGGAAAAAAAGCTTTTGTAAGCTACAATGGTAGGAATTATTGTGACTTCTCATTACTCTTGAACATCAACATCTGGCAGCTTCGTTGGGTTGCCGAGTTAACATTTGGAAGAAGTTCAGAAAAGAGTATTACGGTGTGATGAATCTGGTCAGGTTTGACATTTTGAGGTTAAATGTCGACAATATGTTTGTATGCTGTTTGATAAAACAACAAATTTAATGGTGGCCTAAGACCTTTGAGCAGTACTGTATATCTAAAGTTTACCTGCTTGCAATGCCCATTTTCTAAAATATTATTAAAATGGAAGAGGACGTGAAGAAGTCAAGACAACATCTGGAGAACTCACTGATGAAACAACTCATAGACGGATTAGGTTTTGTCTAGTGCATTTGTCTACTGTCCTGCATCATATAAAATATATCAATCAAAATTACCCAAATTCGAGTTGTTTTTTAACATTATTAAATACAAGGTACTGCACTCAATTACAGTACATGAGTCTTGTTACATATGTGTGTATAACGGTTGTTCACATCTAAGTAATATATATGAATTCATACTTTTATTTCATATATCATCTTAAATGGATGGAGATCAAATTTGGTGCAATGTAAATACAAGTTTTAGGAGCTAAGGAAAAAAGCCAGGCAGTTGAGAATTGAATGAGAAGGAAAAGTGATTGAACTTAGCAGGTGATTCTGTGCACATCAAAATCAAGGAAAAGAAAGATCAGTCAGATTTGTCTGAGTCACTGCCTCACATTTTTATGTCTCTCTCATACACATACAGGCACACGTTTACATACATACATCCATTATTCTTGTTCACTGAGTACCAGTTATATGCCTACAAAGTTCATCCAAGAGAGATGGTTTTGAATCCTGTTCTGCCAGAATGCCTTAGTCTGATCACATACTGCGCTGCCTTCGCTCAACTCACATAACCCACACTGTGAGACTAACTTGATCTCCAAGACCTTTCCTTAATCCATGCCCATGAGCTATGGTGTGCTCAGTCAGTCAAATATCACAGATATTGTATTATATTCAGTTGCATGAACAGGACACACAGCCACTGGTGCCACTGGCAATGGGTAAAACATGTTCTAAAATTTCTGTCACTATTTAAACAACACCAGGGGAAGGAACTTCTCAGTTTGTTACAACACAAGTTCACTCTGTAATTAGCTTTGCGAATTTTATTTCCCCTTTTCTTTTGTCTTTCGACATTCCTGCCCTTACTGAAAATTATTACTGTCTACAGAATAATGTTCCTCTTTTACAAATGTGTAAATAACAGAAACCCAATAATAGTTATGAGACATGGACATGGCAAGAAGTTTGAATCTTCAGGTTCTTCTTTCCCCATGTAAATGTAAAGCTCAATCAAATAGATCTTGGACTGTATTCAGAAATGTCAGACTGTATTCAGTGTACATGTGATGACATCTCCCAAGTTATTGTTAGAAAACTATTTGTGGCCAGATGAGCTTAATACACTAACAACTTTGAGCATGATTTGATATTACTTTTGATCTGCTGCTATAGGTTAACATGCCTATATCCCAACATTGTTATTAATTAATTTAGTTATTTTAACTAGCTATCATCTCTTCATTAGGACTAAATTATTGCTTAAGACATATGGTCAGTCGTGTATGTACTAAATAATATATTTTTAGACTCATGTACAAATAGAGATAATGTACAAATAACGTTGTTGTTTTCAAACATTGACATTTCAAATCTAAGGAACTTCGGAATCTGTGGAATGCTACCTCAAAATCTGTTTTATGGTTTCTATAAAACTGGAATGGAAAAGCAACTGAGTATCTCTTGTTTAAATATGCATGGATTTCCAGTATTTTGTGTTGGTCGCTCCGGGACTAGATACAAGCTTTAGTTGATTGTAAATTAGTCAAATACACAGTGAAATAACCATGCCAGATACTTCACAATTTATATTTTGTTGTGAGACAAAATTCTTTATGAATCCGGCCATATTGCTCCCAAAAATGTCTGTCTTCTAACATCCCTTTTTACTCATTATGATTTACACAAAAACACAACTGCATGTGTGTAGATTGGTAAAATGTGGCTTATTTTACTAAGCATTTTTCATCAGAATACATTACAGACATTAAACTACTCTGTTCTTGTCTTTGATGAACAGACACATCCACCTCACAAGTCACAACATTAATAATTAATCACAATCCAAAAATATAATGTAGGCCAATTATTACATAATTATTACATTGTGGGCCTGTTAATGCCTGGTAAAGTAATTGGAACTTTTTTAAATCACTTGAGTGATTTAAGACTTTGAATTATTGAGAAAATATATAGTCGACATGTGCTGGGATCAGCAGATTAGCCACATCATCCCATCTGACTCTCCTCTGACCCCATTTTCCTTCCTCAGCAGGCTGCTTAATTGCTGAATTGCCTTTTGATATATTTAAAATCTACTTTTTGTTAACTGTTGTTGTTCAGTCTCGTCTCGTCTTCCTTGCTAGATAGTTTTCGTTCTTGGCTCCTGTCATTCTGGATGTTCTTGTTACGATTTGACAGTTCAAACTGTTTTATGTACAGTCCTCCATCTTGAGTTAAATGTTAACTGTTGGCATTCTGTTTGCATTTTCTGTTTGGGTCTGTGCTTGTGTATCTCATTCCTGTGTCTTGCTACTGGTAGCAATCTGTTTGTATAAGCATAGCCTATTAGAGCTCTGTATGTTTGTGTTAGCATATTTAACCACTTGGTCCCTTTCTGTTCACACCCGTTACCGCTCATCTACACCCTGTTTTCACCATGTCTTTCTGTAATAAAACCCCACATGAACGTATTTTACTCTGCCCACTTTTTCTGTACCAGAAAGCAAAACCCCAATGTTCAAACTAGTGTGGAACAATTTTTGGCCACATTCTGTTACTGCACACTGTGGACTTAAGCACAATATCATAGCAGCATAACAATCAGGAAGCTTTACTTGGAGATTGTACTTGAATGCTGCTCAAACCCTTTAACTTTTGTGCTCACAGTGTTTCTTCTGTAATTGGTTATTGTGATTACCTTCTCCATTACTATCATAAGATAATAAAATTCTGACTCCCTTTGCAAATGTATACTGTAATGGTCTGTACATTTTTGTACCTAATCTGTTGATGGTATATATTTTGTCAACTTTTTCTTTAAGCTCAGAGTATATACTGTTACTGTTTGGTATTATTGAATGGCATCAAGCAGAAGATGTGTTTTAACATTTGGCTACCATTAATTTCTAATCTAAGAGATGCATAATAACTGCATACTAGAGTACGCACAGTGTGGCTTCTACCTCTGTTATCATATTTTATGAGTCGCTCCTAAGAGTGTCTGCCAAATGACTAAATATAAATGCCTTAAAGAGCTTTTAAGACTTAAATGCTGTTTATTCTGTGCAGTCACAGCAACGATTCTGACCTTGAATTAGAAACTCTACCAGATATTTTTACAAGTCTCTCTCCAGCTCATAAGCCGTTTTGACAGCACTGATTGACTTGTCTGTCAATGCTACATGGGGCAGGATTTTGGAACATCTTTTATGAAAAAGAATGAATAATTACTTTCTTACATCATGACACCCCTCACAAATCAGCAGCTCTAATGACTGCCAAGAGCAATCATAAATCATAATTATCAAAATGAGAATTAACTTATCAAAAATCCTCAAGACCATTTTGCCAGGTTTGAGACTTTAATTTCATTTACCAAGCACATTGCAACCAATTACTGGTTGAAAGCAATATATTTCAGCTAGTGCAAATGGTATCACTCTATTCGCTTTAAGCTACAAGTATGTTTCATTAACTACATATTCAGTTAATAGAGAACACATTTTTAATAATAGTCTCAGTATTAACGTTACATTTCTATGAATGTGCCAAGTATTTGTGAGCTTGGATTATATCCTCAATACAATGATTAAAATTAAACCTGAACAGATTTTACCTTAACAAACCACCTTTCATTATGTTTCATTAAACTTTCAACATATTAGTGGCCACTTTATTAAAGATAAATGGCCTTTCTCAAAATGAGCTTTCCAAAATGGAAATTAGACCTGGTGTGGAGATTTTTCTGTGGATCAGTTTGTGTAAAAACAGTGAAATGGGAAAAACAAAAGGGCTCAGCCTTTAAATGATGATCTTTGTTATCAGAATTGTAGGGACTTCTTAAACTGCCAGCCTTGTTAGGTTTTTTTTCAACTGGTCTTAACCTCTCAATTAGTCAGCAAAGAGAATCCGAGGACGTTGTGAAAAACAGCAACGCTCTGTCAAGCATAAATCAGTTGCAACTGACTGCGCCTGAACATGCATCTTGTTGTTTGCTTAGCGTGGGTGGTCTATAAAAGCAAATGACCGGTTGAAGTGCCACGGCATTCTAAGGGAAACAGTGTGGCTAGACTCAAGTGGGCAAAGAAGCTTAAAAAAAATTGCATGTAAAATTAATCCAGATTTTTTCTTCACTACGCTGATTGGAGGCTCAGAATTTGGTACATGAAATTAAATTGAATAACCCCGTCATGTGTCAATAGTTCAGGCTGATGGAAAATTTACTTTACACACCCTACTTTGATTGATGCCTTGGCAAGGACGTTTCCATAATAGAGATGTTTAGAATCTCTATTAATCTTTATTAATTTATTTTATTTTTATTTATTTATTCATTTGTGGGTTATTCCATTACATTAAAACAAGATACTACTAGTGAGGTTAATAGATTTTTTAAAATCCTAATTAGGAATCATTTAATTAAATCTGAATACATCAGCATATTGTATATGGTATACCGAATTTATTTTTCCTCATTAAAACTGTTGATTACTGAAATCATGCCTATTACATGGTACCCATAATATGTTATTAGAGATGAGTTAATCATGACCATCCTGGCATGTAATTGGATTAAACACAATTCTGAGAAAATATAATAAACCATATTGCAATGTATTCATAATTAAAGTAGCTGTGTTAATATTTTATTAGACAGCAAATATTTTTTAAATATATATATTTTTAAATGACAGTATCTGCATGAATACTTGCATGTACGTGTACAATGAAATGCCATTGTAAGAGGGGGGGAAGAAACACATGAAATATTGAAAGCAAAAGTTAGTAAGGTCTGGGTGAGTCGATCAGTGCCAAAATAGATCTATAGTATAAGGTACAAAAGTGGGGCTGTGACAAAACGCTACCTCGGAGCTCAGATAAGGAATCCATCAGTTTGCCATGAAATATTCAAAAACACATGGCAAGGCACAGGATCTTATGTATGGCATGATAAAATTATGGCAAGAACAATAGGGACATGGCATGTCCAGAAATATATTCTAGTTCAGAAATGTCTTCTGTAATGTTTCTATCACAATAATTATATTATGATAGATGTTTTATTTAAGATAGATATCGTATTTAATTTTATAACAGCATTGAAAGTAAATGTAAACCCACATTAGCTGAATGGGACTATGGCAGCAACTTTAGCATTTTAACATAATGCAAATACAGCTTCTGTGATCTGGAATGAAATTTAAATAAAATGAAAAAGTTATCTTCTCAACATTACATTTTTTAGAAATACTTATACCAGCTCCACTATCACCAACAAGCATGCCATGTTTATTCATGCATTTTCTTAACTGTTTAATTCTGACTAAGGTCGCTGAGAAGTCACAGTCAAGTCACTAATTGATTCCCTTTGAAGTTGTGTGCGTGTGTGCGTGGGTGTGTGCACGTGTGCGATGAATGAACACAACCCACATTTATATATGTATTTATATAT
>JAUZST010022344.1:0-31927 GCA_034779995.1 Parotocinclus haroldoi
ACACACACACACACACACACACACACACACACACACACACACACACACACACACACACACACACACACATGCACACACACGAATACACCACCACCACCACACCAGTGTCACTGTAATGTACCTGATCTATGGTGGTTCCGTGAGGGTGTCTGATCATTAGAGAACAGAGTATCTGTGTATCAACAAAGTATGTAGATAAACAGATTGCAATTTTTGAACTACAAAAAGTGCTTCCATATTATAGAATTGAGTGAAGAAACAAGTGACAACAGGGTGAGACAAACGTCACAGGACACCCTTTTATTTCAGAAAGAAAAAGGAAAATGTCATATCTGAAGCCAGCAAGTAATGGTTGAGGGGGCCTAATATTTAACCTATAAAAGAATCCATCATCTTAAAAGCCACCATATTGGATTAAGGGCAATTTTTTTCCAGTGTGAAGGTAATCATGTAGCATATCAAAACAGTCCTGAATTGTCTCAGAAATCGATTACTGGAGATTTGCAATATCACTTGTGTTTCAAAAGTTACTGTTGTTGTTCGTCATCAGACGATTCTGATGTTGGAGGAACAGCTGCCTTATCATAGCCAGAGACTTCATCAACCAACACCCAGAAACATCACCAATTTCATACAACACTGTTGCATCCCTCATAGTCAAATTCCGCGATTGTAAACATCAAGCCACGTAGCATTTATCCAAAGACCGCTGCCACTATGAAACCTCAACAGTGGTTATGGCAGCCTTCGCAAAAAGTCCACGATGCATGCGATGGCCATGTGTCCTGTGACTTTTGACTCACCCTGTAATAACAAGGGAAGGACATACAAGCACTTTGAGACAAAGCCTCTGTTTTGTCACAGTAATTGTTATAATTGATTATAAGAACACAGTGACCCAGTTATTTGTTTCAACTGTAGGCAAGGTAGAATGAGCTGAAACAAATGAGGCATCATCGGCTTATTGCAGTGCTTTGCTGAACAGCCTATTCCTTACGGCCTACTTTTTTCCTTATGCTGACCTAGAAAGATACTCCAGTGTTGAGTTAGCGACAATATACCAGATTTACCTGAGCAAAGTTGTGGTCTTAAATGGGTCGCTTTGTGCACCAAGTTAGACATCTAATCATAAGCATAGATTGAGGAAGCACTTATATGGTTGAAGAAACATGCAAAAGGCAACTCAGCAAAAACTATATGGATTATGATTACTGCTAAGCACCACAAAACATCCATCCTGACAATGTTCATTCACATTTATTGTACATCTGCGGTTAGATAAGGCTACTCTCCTAATTAAAAAGTTATTACCCTACATAACCTATATATTAGTTTGCTAGATACAATCCCATATAAGAAAAAAAAAGTTGTAACATTGCCAGTCCTTCTTGCAAAACTTAACAGGTGTTTTGGCACAGAGGATGCCAAGTGATTAAACGTTCAGGTCCTATTTTGCCCCATTCTTCCTGAAAACACATCTTAAGGTGTGCAACATTGTAGCATATACCTGTATGCTGTTGTTCTGCAGACTTGCAATTGTGAAGTGTCCAGGATGTGGTTTTGCACTGTCTGATTGAAAAATGCATGTACATTGCATACATTTATTCCGTTGTGTAATTGGACGATAAAGTTTTAAGTGGCACAAAGATTTGTGCATGGAAATATAGCCTCTGTGTATAAGGAGGCGGTCTACAATAGGTTTGGTGAACCCAGTGCAAATGTGACACTTAATATCCATGTGTAATGGATATTAACAGATTGTACCCTCTGTAAAAGATGAAAGGATGAATTATTCCAAATGTAAAACTTCATTTGCAAATAACCTTAAAGGCCTGTTTTTAAGCAAACTAGTTTGTGTGTGTGCGCTCTGTGTGGCATTTATTTAGATGAATTCAAAAACATTGTCAAAATCTGTAGTGCAGGCAGGGTAACAGGGCAAATAGATTATCATAAAGCAAAAGTAAACAGCCAAGTAAAAGTAGTTATTAGTACACTTATGCCATTTAGCAGACGCCCTTAACCAGAGTGACTTACAGTTCATACAGTCTTACAATCCATGCAATTGTGGGTTAAGAGTCTTGCTCAAGGACCCAACTGTGGTAGCTTGGCAGAGGTGGGATTTGAACCCTGTACCTTTGGTCCATACCTACAGCAAATATAGCACACAAACCTAAAATCCCTGCTTTTTGGTGAAATACTAAGATACTCTAGGGTCTAATGTAACTGGTCACAGTGTTACTCCTCAGGGGGTTGCATTTAATGTTATACTCAGTTCTAATGTGTGTGCATATTAACCATAGTGTTTTTTTCTGTCCCCGTCCTCTGGAACATGTTCACTCAGTGATTCACTGCTTTCATTCGTTTCAGCCAGTCAGTTTAAATTGAGAATGCTGATTAAGACGGGCTCATGTCTTGTATGGTGTTATGGTGTTTAGCGTGACCTATCTATCTTATGTATTTTAACTGTCGCGCTTTAACAGGGTAAAATCCAAGCATTTGGTTATTAGGGGCCTTGATTAAGGACCCAACAGTGGCAGCTTGGCAGTGCCAGGACTTCTAGGTCAGTAGATAAGAAAATGAATAAACAGATACATTTAAGGATTTCTATTACAGGTAATGCACATTACAGTCTGTGAATCTGAAGGTTATGAGATCTGTTGTCTGCACTGTACTTTGCAATGATATATGGAAAACTGTGTTGGGCTGTTTTGACTAACAAGACAAAATACTGTAGGGTTTCCCTTACACTGACTTATTTAATATCATTGGCATCAACTACCACATATTCATTTACATTTTTTTATATTGCAGCCCCTCCTTAGGCCTCTCTCACTCTCTCTCTCTCTCTCTTTCTCTCTCACACACACACACACACACACACACACAATAGTGCAACATGTTTCCTCTTGTATTTGCAATGTAGGTTTTTCAGAATAGAGCAGGGAACATCCTGCAGAAATTGTGAGACATGCACAAAGCCGTGAGAAACAAGCACATTTAACTCAGGTGTGCTGCGTTTCAAATTCACAGGTTTTGTTCTTCTTGGTGTGCTGCATTGCCATATTGCAGCCAAGCTTCTCCTTACTTTTTTCTCCCCTCTTCAGTGCATCATTGTTTCACCTGCAAACAGAACTAATTCTCAAACAGAAACTAATCAGCAACTGTTCCGTGATTCCACGCTATGGAGTTTAATAAAACCTTGTGTTTAATAAATCTTTCTGCACCAGAAGTTTTGCTGTAATTCCACAGCTAACATATCTGGCAACATAATACAGTATAGGGATTAAATATCTCAATCACCTTACCTGTATGAGAACGGATGTTAACGAACAGGACGTTATGTGGCGCAAATTGGTCTATGTACGTTCAGCAGTTTTGTTCTTTTCTCTTTGGGAATGTGACAGACAGTTTGGACATTACATTGAAAATAGTGAAGATGCCGAGAGACATGTGAGTATTATTTTAATAAGAGTCCAGACTGTTCTGCACAAGTGTTAGACAAGTTAACACAGACTAATATGCCAGGTACTTTAAGTGCCCATATCCATCTGAACGCAACAGCTGTTGAAATAGTTGCTAAGTGGACTTTCTTAAATGCATTCTGAAGCCATTTTTGCTCTACTTAAGAAATAATTACTCGTAGCAGACGCCCCATTATGAAGGTGTAAAGATGGCAGGAGCTTAAATGGCACTGTTCTAGAAGAGTGAATTACATAAGTGTAATGTGCTGTAATTTAAAATGACACTCAAACGCATGCACAGGCCTGCCTGAGGGGTAAAGGTGCAGCACAGCCGCTTTCTCACCAGGTGAGAATGCAAAACGGAGGGAACACGATGCACTCAGTGGCTCATGAAAACACCTGGAAGCCATTGGCTCTCTGACCTAATGATTCTGGCATGACTTTAGAGGGAACGTGGAGTGCCTCTTGTTTACAACCTGAGGTAGGGTGGAAAGATATTGGGAAGACTGAGAAACAGTGGAAAGCCACTAGGTGCTAATGTACATAAAGGCTGTCTGTCTAACAAATACACTAAGCTCTCTCCCCTGGGATCAAGTCATGGGAAACTCCTTGTACTAACTGCCCTCCACCCTCAAGGCTTTTGTCTTTCTGTTTGCTCGACTGGAGGCCTCGACTTTTGACGCAAGTGCAGATACTTAACTTGCTTGTTTGATTAGCACACACCATTCACGCAGAGTTTATAAGTTGTCATTTACTAAAGGTTGTTTATAAGTCACAGCAGGGAAATCTTTCAGGATATGCCACTAGAGTGTGTGTGTGTTTTTACGTATGCATGTGGAGGGCTGACGTAAGATCAGTGTTTTCATATCATACACGAGGCTGTATTTACGTACAACACAGTTGTAATGACTGGAGCCACATGACTACTGAATGGCGCTGACTTTACCTGGGACAAGATCTGTGACCCCTGCACACATAGGTTCTGGGGAAAATCTAAGTCTAATCCTGGGTGGGCCTGTGGTGACCTAGTGGTTAAGGTACTAAACTATGAACCAGAAGGTCCAGGGTTCAAATCCCACCTCTGCCAGAGTTGGGTCCCTGAGCAAGGCCCTTAACCCACAATTCCTTTAATATTGTAAGACTGTATTAAGGTTAAGTCGCTTTGGATAAGGGTGTCTGCTAAATGACATAAATGTAAATGTAATCCTAGTGCTAGTCCATGTTCCTGTTTAAAAAAGCATAACAGAAACTTTGCACAGAACAAAGGTAATTTACATTCACATTTACATTTCATTCATTTCAATTCACATTGTATCCCTGAATGTGAACCTTTTAGTATAATTCACAGGATGCAGATCAGTGTGGAACTTTAATGCATTGCCATTCAGGGCACAAGCAAGATTTAGAGGTTACAGAACCCCACTTTCTGTACTCCCCCCTGTATAATGCTGACCCTGCTGGAACACACCATTGGATTTGATCCTGGTTTCTCGCAATGTTAGGCTGGCACATTAGGCCATACTCAAAACTTCACTACCTCCAAAATCATGCACTGCTTGCACAGTGAAATGGACTTCATGCTTGCACTTACTTTGTGGCTTTTTTGGAGTTGTAATACAGCTTTGGAGTACAAGGTTTGGAGTAAACCTTGTAATACAGCAGATTTTTTTAATTACACAATGCAGAGACTTTTGTGCTACACATATAAGAAGACAGTGACTCACAATTAGCTAATTTGAGTATGTAGGTAGATCTGTATGTGCATAGCTTCTATATTCAAATATCACTTTTTGTGTATCTCTATTCAAAACGATTGCATAATGTGTGCTGTGCCTTGCTTTGTAAATTTATAACATTTTACTGTTAATTTTTAATTTGCTTACTTGCACTAGCCACCATTGTCCATTTGCACATCATTATTTGACACAAAACTGCACTTAACATCCCATTAACATTTTCTAAGCTGGAACTCCTTCTTAATGTTGGGAACCAGGGTGCAGGGACATACCCACCCTGTGGCTACGAATGCGACAATATTCAAGTAAACAAAAAAGAAATACATGCATACATAGCATAGTTATATAGTATACAGTGGTTATATAGTTATGTATAGCAATAGTTATAGATCTTCTTTATAGGTCACTTAGTATTCTGATGGCAGCTGTCAGAAAAGACTTCCTGTAGTGTTCAGTCCTGCACCTTGGTATGATCAGCCACTGACTGAAAGTGCCCTGTCAAAACATCCTCTTGGGCATTAAATGGGTAAGAAGTTCTATGAACTACTGCTAATGCGAATGCTTACAAACGTCCTTTGAGCATTCGCTCTGAATAAATATATAAATGCAATACATATCTGTCATCTTCCGTGAACGGTCTATAGTTATTAACATGTTAAATAATGACATAATGTTAGTAGCTTGTGCGTGTACAGACTTTTCATGCTAGCTGTGCAAATAGTAAAGGTTCAAAAAGTAAAAAGACAAAGGACAGCATAGAAGCTAAAGGAGCTAAATGTTTTGTTTTGTTGTTTGTCATCCAAAGTGAAACTGAAATGTAACTCATCAGTCTTGTGGTGCTCTAAAACATGTAAGCAGGGGTGCCTTTCTAGAGCACCCTTCCATTAAAGCAACACCTATTCACACGTGATTGTTTTCCCATTGATTGAAAACACCTGACTGAAATGTCACCTTTAGCTTAACTGCTAGAGATCCTTAACATACATTTGGCATATTGGATCATTTTTTGATAGTAGTTTCATCTCTATTATCTCTATAATTTTGATGGGAAACCTGCAAAAAAATGGATTTTTGCAGGTTTCTTGCCAGATCATTACCCTGTGATTTATAATGTGGACTGGGCCCCGTAGGATCCATCCATCAATTCTCTTCTGCTTAATCCACACGGGGTGGCTGGCCAGCTGGTGACCACTCAGCAACTCTGGGCGCAAGGGCAGGAACTATCCTAGATGGGACACCAATCCATCATAGGGCACACACTAAGGGCCACATTACCCAGAGTAAACCCACGCAGACACGGGGAGGATATGCAGACTCCACATAGAAAGGACCCAGGCTGCTCTTGTGCTGAGCAATGTAGTCGTGCGTTTGCTGTGGAGCGACACATTGACCCAACTGCTGGTATTATGGATGAAGATCTACAGGCCTGCAACATTTGTGGGCAAATGTCCCACAGGATACCATATGGAACCTGCCTCCAATCGTCAATCATATATCTATAGGACTAGGAGCCATTAACATGCACTTACAACATAATGTGCAAGCACAAAATGTCCCATATAGATCTAGGTGTTAAACATAAGAAGAGCTTAAAGTTAAATGCTATTGAATGGTAAAGCCACTGTGTCTCTGTGTATGTAACATTTCTCATGCTCCAGGGCTTGCAGTCATATTTGAAGCTACAAGCACTGCATCCTTTGATTGGTCCCAGGAGATAAAAAAGCATCAGTGCACAGTTAAGCCATCATCTGGTAACCTAGGTAGACATACAAAAGCCGTGTTTAGCATGTAGCTGTACGTTTAAATATCAAATATCTGCTAGTATCATGATGCTTAGCAGAAGACTGCATGTGTGGTACTGTGTGGGTGGCGGTTTTCTGATGTTAACGTTTTGAATGGAATGGCCCATGGTGGCAGTGGGATTATGGTATGAGTAGGCGTATGTCATGGACAACAAACACAGGTGCATTTTATCGATGGCATTTTACTACACAGAGATACCATGACGAGATCCTGAAACCCGTTGTTGTACCCTTCGTCCACGTCTAGCTCCTCATGTTGCAGCTTGATAATATACGGCCCCACGTTGCAAACGTCAGTACACAATTCCTGGAAGCTGAAAACATCCCAGCTCTTGCATTGCCAGTATACTCACTCAAATGTGATCTATTGAGCTTGTTTGGGATGCTCTGGATTGGTGTATACGACACCGTGTTCCAAGTCCTGACAATATTCACAATTTCACACAGCCATTGAAAAGAAGTGGACCAACATCCCAAAGGTCACAATCAAGAACCTGATCAACATTATGCGACGGAGATGTGCTGCGATGCGTGAGGCAAATGGTGGTCACACCAGATATTGACTGGTTTTCTGACCTATGGGAAGATATATTCTCAGCATGTGCTAATAAGACAGTAGTATTAAATATTGCTAAATATTTGATACTACCGCCTATTCCTCCCAGTAGGTGAACTGGTCTACACTGGACCTATTTTCACTGCATTGAACTAATGGCTTCCCCATGGTCCATTTCTGCCTTGCATCCTGTGTTTTGGGGCAGGACTCAGGATAAGGCTATGAAGCGGAATATATAAGTATTTTATCAAATAAATAAAGTTCTTCAAAACGAAATCTGCTTGTCATGTGGTTCCAATGTTCAATGTGTCTGAGTCGACAAAAGCTCAAATCTTACTTCTATCTGTCTGTTTTCGTTTTCGCCTTTAGATGTGAGTGCGTATACACACTAGTTCTCTCTCCACGACTCTCTCACGCTGGTGCTGTTGACACAACGCACATACAACACTCTAGTGATCTGTAAATTAAAGGGTTTCATGTCTCGCATCTCTGAACTCTTCGTCACCTCCTTCACACCATCGGCAGGCTCGAAGACGGAGTGGGAGAGATGTGGCGATGTGTTCTCTCATCAGGAATCAGACACGCCACACAGAGCTAATCAGCAGATGAACTTACCCAGAGTGACCTTTGTGGATGTAAAAAGTTTGGAAAGTACAGAGTCCCTGGTCACCTCGTTGCAGGAAGTGTGACCATTACGCTATACACTCACCGGCCACTTTATTAGGTACACCACCTTGTCCATTTTATTAGTTGCATTTACCTTATAGGACCACATGGTATTTTTACAATTACAGGTAATAGCTCATCTTTATTTACTCTTTTCTTTAATGGTCAGGACCCTTACAGGACTGGAACAGATCAGGTACTATTTAGAAGGTGGATCATTATCAGCATTGCAGTGACACTGATGTGGTGATGGTGTATGGGTGTGTGTTGTGATGGTTTCAGTGGATCAGACACAGCAGTGCTGCTGGAGTTTTTAACTCACTCAATCACTCTGCACTGTGCACACCTACCATATTACTCCGCCTTGTAGATGTGAAGTCTGAGACAGCTGTGCATCTGTTGTCTCACAGTTTGTGTTAGTCATCCTGTACATTTTTGGCTGGTGAACTATTTTCAGTCCACTGACACTGAGGTGCACTACTCCAGCAGCGCTGCTGTGTCTGATCCACTTAAACCTGTACAACACATACCACCACATCATTGTCAGTGCTGAGAATGATCTACAACGCAAATAGTACCTGATCTGTGCTGGTATGTGGGGGTCCTGACCATTTGAGAACAGAATAAAGGATATGAACGATGTATGTAAAGAAACATATGAAGAACTACATAGTGTACCTATATAAAAGTTTTAAATAGATAGGTTTGACAATGAGTGTATAAACAAGATGTATCTAATAAAGTGGACAGTGGCTGAATGTAGACATGACTAGTGATCTTTGTTATTTCAGCCACATTATAATACTTTCACAAAAAATCAATCAATTTGGTTTGGCTTGCATGACCAGAACCTAGACCCCTGGTCTTTTCCACTGATCTTCATTACAGTCTTTGCTTTAGCATATCTTAGCATTTCCACCCTGTTGCGCTTCTGAAAAAGGGGTATATTGGCTGTTACCCTCCTAAAAAGACCATTCATGATCAAGCTTCAAGCTGCTGAAAGGTCAACATGGCCTCTTGAAGTGTAAGGGGAGGTCACACTAAATACTTGCCACAGTGACAAATACAAGCTGTTCAGCTTAGTTGTTAATGGTGCATACACATTTCCTGTATTTTCTGGTTGTATTCTAATTAAGCAATGGATAAATAAATATATAAGAGCATCTTACTCTAAAACAATGGTATATCTAATTTAATGATGGCCTAAGACGTTTGCGTAGTATTTCGTCAGTTCAGATTGCAGCAAACATCGAGCTCCAGTATCATAGCCAGAGGAGACATGTCACTGCAATCATGTAGCAAAGACTGATCCGCAATGACACTTGATTCAGTTTTCATATGTTTTAATGTTAGCTTTCATTAGTATTCTGTCAACTTAGGTGAACAATTAGCCACCTGCACCAATGTAGGTTTTGGTGCCAACTCTAGGTTTGTAGTTTAAAAGCTTCAAATCAGCCACAGTCCCATCCAGTTGCATAAACGTATTCTTGCAGTGTACATACAAGGCACGTTCTTTAAAGCGGTTGCTTCAGAATCGCTCTATAGTGAAGCCCATTTCATCAAAACGCTAATGACAGTTGAGTCACTATATGGTAGGACTGTAGTTTTAATGAACAATTAAGCTGACATTTTAAAAGGAACAATTACTCTCCATTTAGACTCTGTGGCCTTGTTATGGTGGAGGTGAGGAAGACTAATGGGTGGACTTCCAGCAGTACGTCCAACAAAACGTTACATGTTTTATTGTAATATATATTTTATTAATCCCATTTTTCATTTGCAACATCTTGTTTTATCACAAAAAAACAGAAGACACATATACAAAAAGAAGAGACTTCCATAACATGGGGTCTAGCCTATTAATGGTACTGGCGATTCGAGTTCTTTCAACAGACAGTAAAAGACTTCATATCCAACACTGCTACTAATAGAAATGGTGTCTGGACATGGAAGGTAGAGGCAACAACCATCATAAACTGCCTTGTCTCCACCAACAGAAAAGGTCCAAAAGCAAGCATTTTAAAGCCCTATCATGTCTAGAAAGCAGACTTAACCATGAACAGGTTTCATTCATTTACTTTTCAAACCCAAAACAAACATACAGGGAAAACAGGAAACAAACAAGACAACAAAAGATGCCAGTCTGAAGAAATAGCCAGTTTGGTTAGAAGAGGAAACTTACCACTCAAAGCAGTACAAGCAAAGCTCAAGCGCAGGAGACAGACATCATATTTATTTGATGTGGAACAGATTTTGATATGGTAATGTATTCCAGCATCATCTAAATAACCCTAAAAGTCATATTTCATTTATGTTTAGTAACCACCCATACAGTTGAGGGAACTTTCTGGGTGTAGGGATCACACACCTACAAAACAAAAAACAGAAAGAAGTTAGGAAGGAAAATGCAAATTAAAAATAAACTGGCTAGGCACTTCTGTTCCATGACTGTGTCCAGGATCAAGAAGATAAGAAAGTGAATGAATGAATGAATGAATTCTCCACACATTGTCCATTATGAACATGTCAAGACTACAGGCAGTCAGCCTTTTTGTTCTGCAGCCAAGGTTGTGTGCAGTATGTGGTTTTGCATTGTCTTGTTGAAAAATGCACGGGCCTCCCTGGAAATATTCTATAAAATAGCAATGTACTTTTGCACCAATGCTGCTATTAGTGTAAATATAAATGACCAAAACATAAATTATCGAATTCACTGACACAGCCCCGTTCCATGACAGGCCCTGGCTTTTGGCCTTGATGCTCATGACAGTCTGGATGGTCCTTTTTGTCTTTGGCATATCTTTGCTTCTCATTTACTCAGCCTTTCCTGGATGTTGCTTTATAACCAAATTGATTACAATTACCTGTTGATGTCGTGATTAAAAAAGTTTGTCATTAATTAGTTATTTTTTACATCATTACATCATTTTAGATCTAATCCTAAAATGCCCCTCTAAACCTTTTTTGGAATGTGTAGCAGGTCTAAAAATGTAGGAATGCATGTTATTAACAAATAAGATTAAGCTGATCAATCAAAATATAAAATACTTTTGGTGCATAGAGTCTGCTAGTTAAAGTGGGAAATTTAAGGAAAAATACGCAGTTTTTTAATTTCCTTGCAGGCAGCCTGAGGTTGAAGATCATTATAGATGTGAATCCAGAAGGTACAGGGTTCAAATCCCACTTCTACCAAGCAGCCACTGTTGGGTCATTGAGCAAGACCCTTAACTCACAGTGGCTTGCGTTGCAAAACTGTATCAATGTAAATTGCTCTGGGTAAGAGCATTAGCTAAATGCTGTATATATAATTCTGTATATGAAAGTCAATTAATTAACGAATTAAGTTTGCCATCATACACTGCCAGACTAAATGTTTCAATCCCACTCAAAAACCATCAAAAAATCCCAAATCAAGTCACCTATTGGATCCTAAATTCATACGAGAAAAATCTAATCCCAATACCAATGATTACAATACCACCAACAACTAACAGGAACCTCTAAGTTTACAGTTTTTTTTTTTAGGTAAGAAAATTTTTTTTTTTCTGAGTAACGCGTTTGCACATTCAGGCTAGTATATCATTTAAACTCCCCAACTAGAGAATAGGTCAAGTCATCAGGGCTAAGCTCTGTCCCTTATCTCCCTGACCTCCCAAAAAACTGTCTCTTCACCCCCATCAGGGAACCGAAACCACAAAAGTATCTGTACACATGGATCAAAAGGTCTGGAACAGGTGCTTTGATCGTGCAGCTGAAAGAAGAGCATCTAAATGACGAAAGAAAAAAAGGGTGAAAAAGAAAAGAAAAAGAAAGTCTTTGATGCAGGTCTTGTGAGAAAAGGATTTCACAATGACCCGACCGTGGGTGTGTGGTATGACTTCAGTGAGCAGGTGTGGCTGGCGGCCTTCACACCGAGGACTCTTTCATATACCTAATCACTTCAAAGAGAAATCACCTGCACTTACTGCATGGTTCCAAAATATAACCACACGCGACTCCACTCCCAAAGTAAAAGCAATTGCGTGTGTGTGTGTGTGTGTGTGTTTGTTTGTGTGTGCGTGTTTGTGAACGACTGCCATGTTTAAGGTCACTTCTAAAAAGCGCTAACCTCTGTGTAAAGTGTGCACTCCACCATATCAAACACTTTATAATCCTGTAATATATATTAATGACTGCCGGATAAAGCCCACAGGAACTTCTTTTCCCACAATGCCTCTTTGTCCTTCTGATGCTATGCCCTTGAGGAACAGAGAGTAGTCCATTGTGGAAGGGTAATCTGATCACTGAAACTAGTGCGTTTCTCAAAGTATGCATTATACCGCCTCTCTATTTACATAATCCATGATATCACCTCCAATAGCTGACAGATACTCTGCAGGTAAAACTGAAAATGTTCTGCCCCAAAAAATGAAGGGTTACTCCAAAACTAAATGTCCCCTAATGAAATATCATCTATTTTTTGTGAGAAGTGTATTACAGATTATTATTATATTATAAGGGATCAGAGATCACAGGTATTCATTGAAATAATTCACATTCAAGAATTCACAAATTCCTTGAGTCATTTCATGATATTATGCGCTGTAGAGGAGGAAATATGAAAAAAACCTTCCAATCTTGAAGGTACATTGTTTTTAAACATATCAAAACTGGAGATCCCCTATCCATCTTTGCTCATCGCAAACATGTTCCTGACAAGGTCCTTAAAAAGTATTGAATATAAACTTTATTCACAATATTTTCATTTTCCAATTGCATAGTGGCACAGTAATTAGCACTGTCGCGTCACAGCTCCAGGAACCTGGGATCTTTCTCTATCCAGCTGCTGACTGTGTGGAGTTTGCATGTTCTTCTAGAGTCTGTGTGGCATCAGTGCATCTGGTTGAATGTGTGTGTTTGATTGTGCATGTGCCCTGCCATGGACTCTCACCCTGTCCAGGGTTGGTACCCAAACTGCAAACTGCCGGTAAGCAACCCCTTAAATAGCCCGTAAATTAGATACAGCAGGAATGGAAAGTAAATGAGAGTTATTATTTGTATATATAGGGTTAAATGGGAAAGTCACAGCCACCATATGCTGAACACCTGCATTTATAATCTTCACAAATCTAATGCGCACTGCGTTCCATAAAGGTGTTTTCATACATATGCTCCACTTTTTTGTATTGCACTGCAAGTAGGAGCTGACATAGCGAATGCTGCATGTGGAAAATCCTGCCAGGCTCTTACAACTGATACACAAGATATATGTACATAATCACACTCTGATAACCAGTGCTATGAATGTCAAGGTGTTCTACACTGGAAACATAAACCTCTGATAGGCCCATGCCTGTTTTTTTTAGGGGGGGATGGAAACTGCCGGTCCCAGTCAGGTCAAGGCCCCTCACTCGGGGGGCTGTTTCTAAACAGAGGGTTGTCTCTAGCCGAACCAATTAGAATCCCCCAAACAGAGGGAGGGACACGTGTCCATTGATAGTGCCACTATGTTTAGTTTTGATAGAAAAGTGGAGCAGGTTAGCACCCAAAAAAAGCAAAAAAAAAATTAAAAAAAACAGATGATGGGAAAATTGCAATTGGTTGCACATGTTATGTTTCAAAGTCATCAGAAAATATACTCCAATAGTGGTTCTCTATATTGGCTTACCCAGCAAAACCTTAAAAAGATATTAAAACGGCAGCTTTGTTAGATGTCTCAACAACGCTGAGATTTGGTTGAAAGTGAAAGGTGAAAAGTCATATTTTCAGGTCATTGAAAAGACACGTAAGAGCCTTGCTGAGGGACCCAACAGTGGCAGCTTGTCAGAGGTGGAATTTGAACCTTCTGGTCCATAGTCCAGTACATTAACAACAATGCTGCCATAGTCATATTCTTTACTGCTGCTGTGTACAAGAAAGAAAGAAAGCAGCAAATAAAAAGTGCAACTCCTTCTTTGCCAGTGCAAAGAAGACCACAATATATTGCAAAGAAGAAGAATATACAGTATATTTGAACCAGACGTCCACGTTGGACCAAATCATACAGAGTTAACAACATAATTTCAACTGAAATTTAATTGTCTGTATTTACATTTACATCCTTTAGCAGACGTCCTTACAATTTATACAGTCTTACGAGCCAAGTTATTGTAGGTTAAGGGCCTTGCTCAGGGACCCATCTGTGGCAGAGGTGGGGTTTGAACCCTGGACCTTCTAGTCCATAGTCCAGTACCTTAGGCACTACGCCACCACAGTCCGTATGTCATCTGATGCTTGGTGGCATAGCATTGTTTAAGTGAACTCAAATTAATTCAACATTAAAATTAATTTAGCATTAATTTAACTCAAATCAACTAGGAAAAATCCCTACATCTTATGAGAATGAAACCTTTCAAGGACCAAGACTAAAAATGGACCAAACCTCCTTGGGCAACGTAGATGATATACGTGAGAACTAAACTATTACTTAAGAGTTACCTTAAAGTTTTTTTTCTTCGTACGGATTATGTAAGAGATTCTTAAACAATAAACATGTCATATTGCCATTTGGGGCAAGTGAGAAATAATCCAGTTATATACCATCCTTCAGAAAAGTAAGTAAATGTTACATATTTCTACAAATTCCATAGAACAGATGCTTGGGCACAGAAGTTCACTGATATGTCACTGACTGCAGATATACATTTTAAGCTTGTTTCCTGCAGAAGTTGGTACAGCTTTGTTTTAATTAGAAAACCAACATTTCGGATCAAACATTCCTCTCTTCTGGTTGTATGTCTGGGGTGTCCAAAACCTATGTGCTGTGTGAGTTCCCTCACGGAACCACTGCTCCCAACAACTCCTAACAGCTAGGTTAGAACAGCAAATGGTGTAAATTAATTTGCCCAACAGGGCCACCTAAGCAGGCCTGGATCTTGTACCCTCAACCTTTATATATGCCTTATCACAGACACTTAGGTGTACACTGCTGAAAATAATACTTTGCATAAGATGAGTTAGTACTATCATGTTTGTCTGCATCCCAAATATTCCAGGAAACAAGTCGGTACCCCAACCAGGGTAATGAGGAAAATTAATAAACAAAAAATGCTACACCACAAGGAGAGAGAGAGAGAGAGAGAGAGAGAGATTGGGGCTAAGAGTGTTTTTAAAGAGGGGATTCCGTCGCTAAAGAGAGAAAATAATTAACATCTCCCATGGTTACCATGCCAACCCCCCGGTTGGTATGTTCCTCGACATAATTAGCTCAGTTCAGAGGCACAGTAATTATTGTGTCCCTGTTCAGCTGCTCTTCATACGCACAACATGCGTACACAAACACACGCATGCACACACACACACGCGCACACACACACACACACACACACACACACACACACAAGATTGACTTTCTATCATTATCAGGACAATTTATTGACATAACATTACTGTGCACTTCCACCTATCACTAACCTCTGTAATCTAAAGCTTGAATTGTGTTTATTTTGTTGCATTTTATTAATTTATTCATAACGTTCAGGTTTTTGTAAGTAAAGTTTCAAAAAAAAAGCAGTTTTTGGAGAACAGTAAAATGTCTTCACAGGGTTGGAAAAAGCTAGTCCTCACAATTATATATAAGCTTGAGACAAACAAACACACAACGTATTCTGCGAAATGATACAAAACAAATTGTAGAAGGTTAATAGTCAAGATGTAGATACACACGGCGACCTTTTGCCTAAATCGCTCTTGTCCTTGTCATTTAAGTCCAACAGTTGGAACAAACCACATCATGCAGATTGTGTCTCCATTTGTTTCGAAACAATTTACTCTTGTGTAGATTCTAGTGACACCGTGCAGGATCCTGCATAAACAAAATACAGATTTACATACAAATAATGTTATAGCACCCACAAACACAGCCCTAATAATATTAATGTGTAATAGTAACATGCAGATATAGAGTACGCAACGACAGAACAACTCCACCACTGAGTGTAGGGCTGCAGCCGGCGTGCCACATAATCAGATTTATGTGCAGCCCAACGAATATCCACTTAACAGGATGATGGATTGCCGGCGTGTTTGTTGCTTAAGGTCAGCTGGTATTTGCACATCGGAACTGACCTCAGCGTTGCTCCAGCTGCATCTTTCTTGTACCCTGTGACATTTGTGTCCGTGATCCCAGGTAAACTGAGGATATGGACCTTTGGATTAACTCACTGCATGTCCTCAGCACTGCTTCCTGGGCATTCAAGTAGTACCACAAAATAACACCACATATATAGAATATATGGGACATTAACTCATGACGTCATTATCCAGAGCAACTAACACTTCATACAGTCTTACATTCCAAGCAATAGTGGGTTAAGGGCCTTTCTCAGGGACCAAACAGTGGTAGCTTGGCAGAGGTGGGATTTGAACCCTGGGCCTTCAGGTCCATAGTCCAGTACCTTAACCACTAGGCCACTGACATGATTATGTACAGTAGAAACTCTCTGTCTGAAGTTCTACTACTTTTATTTGAATCCTCTAACCCTCTATATGAATGATTAGCTCCCATTATAACAAACAAAGAATTGGAACAGTTTGAGCTGTTTTCATTCCAAAGTGTAAACACAGTGGCAGTTGTGAATAAGAGCACATGCATTTGGGGTATGGTTTTGACACTGAACATGTGATTTAATCCTAGAGATTGAAGTTGTTAGTTAAAAACAGTAAGCTTTCCCAAAGATAACCGACAACCCTAATGACTTGAAGTGGGGGTGTTAAATGAGAATGTGCTGTGACCCTGCAAGGCTGGAGGTGGACAGCCCCTGTTTAGAAGTCTGTTTGGAATAGTAACCTTGACTCAGTCAACAATTTAGTCATCTTGCCCTGTATAGTCTGGGTGAATCAACCATGGTGAAAAGCTTAGCATTTGCACCAATTATGGACTGTGTACATGTGTAATATCACATAGATGGTCATAACGGCACCGGCATATTTCAGGTTCAAAGTAGTGTGTTTTCAAACCCACGTGGATCATGTGCTAAGCCTGTTGTAATTACAGACAATGTATCACTACAAATATAACGTAGATTACCATTTGACTTTGTTGTTTTAGCAATGTTATAATGACCATATATAACACATTGTGGACAGTTGGACACTCTCTTTGCCACTCTTTTCCATCATTCTTGATCTTGCAGTTAACTTGGCATCCTGGTTAATCTTCCAGATTCTCAGTTGCTCAGTTAAAAGGTGACATCATGCAAATTGATTCTACTGTAGCCTACAGAAGCTGTGTTAATACTGTGTAATTTATCATATTTTCTGGTTGTATTATAATAAAGATACTTTATGTATTGGTATTATACAATTGCTAAAATAGTTGTATGTTTAATCTAATGGTGGCCTGAGAATTTTGCACAGTACTGTATATTGATATTATTTTTGTAATAATAATTAATTAAATATTTTTTGTAAGCTAATTTGTGCCATTTGGCCACTAAATAAGTTTTTTTTCTTGGACTTGAATGAATTATTTCACCAAATGTAATAAATCAATTTGCAGAGGGATAGAATTTCTTTGATATGACATCAACAATTACAGATACTGGGTATTTAAGGTACCCCATAGACAGGGTTCCTATTGATTGCAGGGCTCTACAAACTCCACTTAACCGTCACGGTGCAAACACACAGGATTCGAAACCAGGGTATCAGGATCTGCCTTTTCCCTCCAATCTGTAATTAGCAAATCACATGGCAGCCACTCAACAAATTTAGGCAAGTAGATCTGATCAAGACAACCTGTTGAAGTTCAAAACTCAGTATCAGAATTTGGAAGAATCGCGATTTCATTGACTTCGAACGTTGCATGGTTGTAGGTGCTGGACAGGCTGGATTATGTATTTCAGAAATTGCTGATTTTCATAGCAATACTATTATTCATAGTAATAACATTTACAGAGAACTATTCAAAAGATATCCAGTAAGTGACAGGTCTCAAGAGGGATCTGAACTTAGACGGAGCGGCTGTCCATTGTAGTATTCTACAATCCTATCACCTGAACTTTACTTTGCTAATCCCACCTGGGATGTGATCCAGCTGCTGGATTTTACCACCAAGTTACTGGAGATCACATTACATATGAGTAACATAAAGAGCTTTGGTGTGATAGAGAATAGGGAACAGTTTGCTGTCAACTAGCTTTGATTTGAAAATGTGAAAAAATGTTTCATAACCGTTCAGTATTCTTTAAATAAATAAGTGTTGCATTTTAGTGTTTCTAGCACTATAATACTTGGATTGAACCACGTGTATCCTGTACTTGAATCTGAGAACAAGTAACTAAGACTTGCATTGTGGCTTGAGTACCAGTACTTTAAACACAGACTGTGAATTAACCACTACAGAATAAGTCATGGACTCTGAAATGGACTCTAATTACACTAATTACCAGTGACTCGGAATAATACCAGCTTAACAGTTATTTGGACTTTGACATCAGCCTTTTAATAAGTGACTCAGCCTTGTATTCTGACCCAAACAGCAGTTACTTAGACTCAAGAGGTTTCGGGTATTAATAGTGAAATTGGGCTTGAGTACCAATGGCTCTGGCTGGGACCAGAGGACCTATTAGCCAATGTCTCTGATGAAGTTTTAGGCATTTGATCTAGATCTAAACAGCAATGTTGTAGTCCTAAACTATGATTTGAATAATACTACCCTTGGGACATTATATCACTCAGACGTTGGTCTTATGATTCATTTTAGGGTCTGTGTATCAGCGATTGGACTTCAGTACTTGTTATTTAGACTTGAACTGGAACTTGTGACCTCACTTGAACTCAGACTTTGCCCACCCAGACCTAACTCAGCTTTAACTACCAGTCATTTAAAAATCTTGTATAAAGTCTTGAGGATCCCTGTTCAATTTGTGAATTAACCACTCGTTCCTCAGACGTAAAGTCAGACTTTAGTAGAAGCATCCCAGTCTTAGACTTGAATGAAACTTGATTCTGCTCTAACTTGGCTGTAAACAAGCTGCTATGAGAACCACTTCCTTATAGTGTAAAGTGAAACTCTTTTTAACAGTTATTAGGAGCTGACAGAACTGTAAGTAGTTAATGAGGCCGAATCCACCTCATACAACTTCTCCATTCACCACCCCATGGATCTTCACACTCAACTAGTGAAACAAGAGAAACAGGAGCAGGAATGTTCTCATTTCTAGCACTTTAAACTTTATTGTCAACGGATAATAATTCTAGGTGAATTGAGCTTAGTTTGCATATAAAAAGGGTTTCTTCATTTTGAGAAGATCAATCGGCTTCCCTGGCACATGTAAATAGTCGCGCTTTCGTTTGAATAAAACCTACTAATTTCAAGGAAATGGAAGTAACTTTCAGCAGTGACAACCGCTACGCAAACAGTCATGTGAGGAAACTAAAAGTGATGAGAAGATGCAAAGGCACATGCAAAACATCTGCACTGCTGGACAGTTCATATTCAACTGAGAGGAAGAAAGCTTATTTGGTCAGAAACATGTGTGGCTGACGTCAGCCTACAAAGATGTGTGCTCGGTGGAAATCACTGCAAGTTCAAAGGAAACCGTATAGTTTGTTTACTGAAGGCTAGTCAACAGGTCAGACTGACAGGTCTGTGTGACTTTTTGTGAAGTTTACAGTCACATTCGCTCCCTGTTCTAACTGGAATAGCACAAAGACCAAAAAAAAAGCACCAAAAGTAATTTCTGGAGTTCCGTGTTTAGTTTTGAAGAACACCATGTGGGTTCTTGTTCCTTCCCACAGTGGGACACCATCAAATCATTTGTGTACTTCACTTACCAATACACAGCTCCAACTTTTCCTTCCTAATTGGTTTTATAACCATTTATGCTGCTCAAAAATAATTGCCTGCCGCAGGGAAGCACACATTTGCATCTCTTATTCAAGTTTGGGCCAAGCCACAGAGGCTAGTACACCAAGCACCATGCGAATGAGGAACCAATTCTGTAAAAGGCCCTATCAGAGGAAACTGCTCCGGATAATGAAATCCGATTTTGCTTTGTTAAGTCTACAACTCCTTAGCTTGTTCAGTCCCTTCCTGAAACATTTATATAAAGCAGATGGTGCACAGGATACACTAACAAATTTGTGCTCACTAGACACAACTGTTTTCACTTAAAGGTGGAAACCCTGTAAAATGGGACTGCTGGAAAGTTTGGGTCTCAACAATAAGATGAAAGGATTCCTGGGGAAGGGTGTCATGTGAAATGTGCAGTACTGGAACTAAGTCAGCAGGAGATCTGTGTTACCTTTAGGGCTCTCACGGGTCACACGTGGCAGCGCGCTGAGCCAAACTGGTCGGTGGGGTTTGGTGGTCGAGCAGCTAATGGGCTAGCTATCTAATGTCTGGAAGCCATGCTAAGTGGGATAACTAGCTAGCTTAGCACCGATGATGTGTTAAGCATTGCTGATCCTTTAGGAAAACTGGCTGAACCAGAAGTACTGCGCGCTGTAACACAATTGTACACTAGAACAGATACATAGCATCTGTGGAAAATCTTCATTCCCATTTTAAACTTTCACTTGTTTGCCTTTCAACTAAAGAAACTTCAACAAAACCCATTCAAATACATTTGTCCATCGTTATTCATACATCTAGACAACAGCAGCAAAACGATATACACTGCTCACATAAATGTGGGGTTTTTTTCATACATTTTTGTGAGCAGTATATAATAAAGGTGCAATATATAACAAATTACGTAGTTTAAATGCTTTTACTATCAAAGATGTGGCCAAAAGATGAGGAGACAAGGAGTGCGAAAGAAAGGAGGAGAGAAATATATTTAATATAAGTCAAGTAAATATTTTAAGTAAATTGGAGAGAAAAGCAGAGTAAAGTGAAAAAACTATAGATAAAGTTGGATAGAGTGTATATGTGTGATTGGCTGGGGTGAAGGGGTGGTGCTGATACTGAACGCCAGTTTCATTCATTCAGCATTATACAGCAAACATGGTCTAAAGGAATTCCTATTATGAGGTAAAAACAATGAATTAAAGGATATTTAGACTTTTAAAAGTTCACATTGTTGCTCTGTCATTTTAACATTATGCTTTCATGCTTTGCAACATAATGGTTGAGGGTCCTGTGTCTTAAATTGGCTGAAAATTATTTGTTTAGATGAGGAAAATAAAAAAATATAACAGCCTCCTCAAAACATTATCCTCACAGACCCCACTACAAAATACACACAGTGACTCTAGATCTTAGAAATGCCATCCATTTTATTCCTTTAATTCTGACTAATTTACAGTGCCTAATGATCTCTCTACAACCATACAGTTATGAGGTTTACTGATGCTTTGAGGTTGCTTTGCTGCCTTTGGCACTGGGTGCCTTGAATGGGTTCAACATATGGTTCCAGTTACAGAAAGTCGGGTCTCTTTCAGAGGTGATGGGTCTTTCAGCACAACAATGACCAAAAAGCAACAAACATGAAGTGCTGCACTGTTCTGAACGAATCATTAATGAGACCAGATCTCAATCCCATCGAATACCTGTTGAGAGACCTCAAAGTGGCAGCAGGGAGAAGGCACCAGGCAAATCTGGGAAACCTTAATGCATTTGTCCCACTATATTTCTGATATGTTTTAATGCTTAAGGTAGGCTATGCTATCAAACAGTATATACAGTATATGTTTACAATTTGTCAGAACATTTCCCCATCATAAAAAAGGACTACCTTTTTAATCGCATTAATGAAAGAATTTTGGAAAGCTGTTTTTGCTTCAAATAACATAGGAAAAACTTTAAATGTGCCAAATGTTCTCGCCCTGCTTCTGAAATGCAGTGGAGATTTGGAGATCTAAGTAACTTAATGAAGCTACAAAATGCACGTGGATTATTAGTGAGTAAATCTGTCAACACCATGTGACGTTAGGTCCAGGTCTGTAATCCACAAGAAGACTTGGCATGGTCACAATGACCTGAATCCACTTCTCCTGTACACACAGATACATGAAAAGGATTAGGCATCATAAGACTAGTGATGCATGTTGAAACATTACACTGTAACCATGGACTTACTGCATGCTGAATAACTGGTATAGTGACAACATCTTAGAAGGTACACTAAAGCTGTGTTACACAACCCTGACATGAAGTTTTCAGTGTAGCCTGTGATGTTTCCAGTTCCAGTTTCATATTACAAGACCGTCAAGACAGAGTATGTCTTCTTCTAACGCACGTGCCACTCTGGCGAGCGGTTCTCAGAAGTAGCTTGTTCGCTCTCATGGACGAGAGGAGCTTGGAAAAGGTCCACTCACACAAATGATGTGGCTGTGAAGGCTAAAAAGAGAGCTGCCTTTCCTTTAATGTGGCAGCAGCCCTCAATTCGTGTGGTTTTATGGTTTTTGTACTTACTCAGAATAAGGGCACATGAAATTACAGAGGTAACGTGCTGCAAGACTCTTATCAAACCATTTCAGCTTAACTACATTGCTTCATAAAGAATAAGTAGGAACAAAGATCATATAAAATATCCCAGGATTCCCAGAGAATTTATGGTGGACAAGCTTCCCACAAGCTCTCCTCCAGGCAGAAGAAGGTCCTTGAGTATATAAATAAAGGATTGACCGTTCCCACAAATGCAGCCCACAACGAACAGCCCACACCATTCGTATCCACATGCAGAGCAGGAGGACCAGCTGTACATGCAGTGACATGCTTAAATGCCTTCCAGATGAGTTCTAATTTCTAAAATAAATTTACCCCAATTCTTACCACATGACCAAGGAACAGAGGATTATGGGCCAAAAACATATGGAGGGAGCCCCATCGTCACTGCCACCAAAACTTTCTGAGGTTGCAAAATGCCTTTAAATGTTGTCGTTTTTATACAAAGGAAATGAATGAAATGTGGACTCTTTCCGTTCTGAGGTTAACAGTGAATCTTAACCGTGTGTAATCTGTCAATACAGTGATACGCAGAAGCTCATCTTCATATTTACTGTTCGCTGAGTAATGGCTTTATTCTGACGACAGCATCAAGTGGTGACCAGTTATATAACTGAAGGTCAGAAGACGTTCAGTCAGTATCTAATTCAATATTAATAACGTAAATGAAAACACACACACACACACACACACACATGGATAATATGTCTATGACTAGAGCATACAGGCATTAATTGTGATTAAAATAATCTACCAGAACAGGGACAACAACCATCCAATCGACATCCTTTCAGTTTAATATCAGAGGTCTTCAAATTTATAATAGTAAATAAAAATTTGTCTTTTAACTCTGAATGTTGTCGCCATGAATAGCAGCCAATCAATGCTGCAGATCTACAAGCAGAGGCAAGAGTTAAAGACTAGAAGTCTGATATTCCTCACCAGTCATGTGCTCTCTTGCTTGTTAGCTCACATTTGAACAAACCAACAAAACTACAAACTGTTGTAACTCAGCCGATATGTTTAAAGACTTGCAAGGCTGTGCAAGTCACTTGTGCCTGTGTGTTTGACTACTACTTGACTGCTACTTATTAATAAGAAACTCTGAATGGTGTTCAAACTCTGAGTGTGTCTGTCCTATTGTACATAATATTGCTTTGTTTGTCCCTGTACTACCTGTAGATTCTTCCTAACCTATAATTATATAAACTAGTATAAACTGCTGCCTATCAATGCATTTTAGCACCTGTCACACAAAAAGTCCATCATACCATCCGCTTAAGCGTTACGGCTTTCCTATAAACAGGTCGTAAGAGTTTATTACTGTATTTTCTGTATCTTTTGTGAATTTTCATCAATTAAAAATGTGATGCTGCATAGATAGTAGCATTTAACTGAAGAGATACTTCAGCAGTATCTCTGATGCAGTTACTTGTCATTTGCACACCATTTTCTTGTGAAAACCTTTATATTTGGTCAATGCCCTGTTTCACAGAACTTAACTGTATCAATAAACCTTAAGCGACACATGCATATACAAGGAATCAGAAGGCTCTAATACAGAATTTACTCTCACTTACTCTCGAACATTCAACCACAGTACATTATTACTAGTATAATAACTCAACTATAATAACTCCAATTATTACTACTGGTGGAATCTGGACCTTACACTTGGTCTTGTCGTCTGATTGTATCCAGATAAGATTTGAACCACATGAATTACGAACTTACTAGTAAAATGTGTTTCCAGTCAGCCAGATTGAAATCTGTTTGCCATATTCCATGTAGTATATAAATCAGTTCATAGCAGTTCACCACCCACTTCCTGTATTGTTTAAAAATTGTATTTGATAAACATTGTGATTTTACATAATCACTTTAGTATTATTTAAACCAAGAGAAAGGCAATAGGTTAATTTGTTTTCATACAATAGTAACGCCAGTGGTGGACAAAGTACACAAACCATGTATGTGAGTTAAAGCACAGATACCCAAGGTAAAATATTACTCCAGTACAAGTGAAAGTCCTTTCTTTAGCACTCCACTTGAATAAAAGTACTATAATACCTGCAGTTAAGCATAGAAAGTAAAGTATGATAGTTTATTATGGCTCTAATGTTTTATTATCATTTTTGTAACAAGACTCTGCTTTGAATTAACTAGTTTTAGGTGACCTTCTTGGTGCAATTGTTTAACGGAATGTCATTAATTAGTCCAGCAGATAAAAACAACTACAAAGCAAAGTCTGTGCTATATATATATATATATATATATATATGATTGGTGTGCTTGATACGCTCTTCTTTCAGTTTGTATGTTACGTTTTTTTGGACACATAAGTTGCACTATTTTACATTTGGTAGTGGAGTAAAAAGTAAAATGTTTGACTATGTAGTGAAGTTAAAGTGAAAAGTCACCTAAAATGAAAATACTTCAGTAAGATCTGAGTTACACGGAGTAACACTAACTGCAGCCATAACAAGCCCACAATTCAATTCGGGCAAAAACAAACTGGTGAATTCCAAACTGGTAATCTGCCAATTGATATCTGTCCAAATTATTATAAAAATATAAAAAAGTTTAACGCATTCACTATCTTTGCACATTCTCCAAAACTGTTCGTGTCATGAATGAGGGGTGTGATGTCGTACTGGGGGTGCAATTAGCTGTGTCCATGTTTAATAGACAATGCATCTCAAAGCACCATCTGAAGTAATCTGAGCAATCTGATTGACATCAGCTACATTTTTATGTGTCCAGACACTCAGGATGCATGAAATACGTACTCAAGTTCATAACACTTTCTGTGTCGTTTAGTTTTTCTTTGCAAAAGATGGTTACTGCATCAAACATTATGAAGTTACACTATCTTTTTAATGTCTATTTAATAGCTTTAAGGGTATCAGATGCCATGGGAACCGGCCTAGTTGGCATTGTTCAAGACCTGTCATTACGCATGACTCTAGTGGCAGGCATCCAATACCATTTCCTGAGCCAAAAAGAAATAAACATTACTGTTACAAATAAATAATCAATGCCTTGTCGTTAGCTTGCTGCTCGTGAGCCACGGGATTGGCAAACTGCCAACAAACGATAGTCCATGAGAAAGCTTGCCAGCGCGAACCAAGCCATGTCTACTCAGTATAGTAAGTGCTTAATTTTATAAATATTATTTTTAAAAGATTTCCATTTGCTACTAATATATAATATTCAGTTTGCTATGATATTCAGTGTATGCATATTATAATTAAGTGCAGCTGTCAGAAATACTGAAAAAGAGTCGCTAATGTCCAGCAGTGGTGTCATTTGGGGTATAGCTAATCTGAACCCGTACTTCTCAAGCAAATCCAAACCTTCTGCTCAATAGAGAGATATGGCTCACCCATGCAACCTTGTTCTTTGGATGCTTTTGCCCTTCAGTGTATACACTGCTTATCGTCGCTGGCAAGATAAAATAATAAATAAATAGGCCATACACCCCAAGGTCAGTACAACAACGTGTCAAGCATAATTAAAAAATAAGTACCTTTACTGTACAGGAGTTGGGATTAAAAACAGGGGATGAGGCGAAAATGTTTTAAGTACATACTTTTTCAAGATGCAAAACATGAGGTTTGCAAATAAGTTGTTGGCGTAACTGGTGAATTTTTTACTACACAATTGTGGTACATTAAAAACAACCTCATTTACAACATTTACATTTATGTTATTTAGCAGACACCCTTATCCAGAGTGACTTAATAAATCCAGTCTTCCAAGACATGCAATTGCAGGTTAAGGGCCTTGCTCGATGGCCCAGAGGTGGGATTTGAACCCTGGACCTTCTGGTCCATAGCATTTATACCATTTCATAGTAGTTCTAAAACTCAATTTAGTACTGATCTTGACTATGAATTTTCAAATGGTGCTGAACAAACAACATTTCATCTTCTTGAAGGTACTCATGGGAAGATACAGATTTGAAAGTGGTGACCTGGGTAAAAAAATTTCTTTCTTTACTATAGTTTCTGCCGTGTCACTGGCTTCATGTCGCTGTCCAGGCAGTGCATGTAAATATGCTCAATTAATGGGAGCTCCTTCCACTGACTTTTAGGCAACACATTCAGAATTGTAACATTTGTGGTTTACCGGTCAGATCAGCCATTGGAATCGAGTGGGATTAAATGGACATGCACTTAAATGACACAGCAAGACGGGTGGGAGGATTGGTTAGGATGGTTGAAAGGGCTTGTAACTGACATGGGCCCTAAAAATGTATTTAAATACTTTTTGGGGGGTAAAGTGTAATATACAGTACTTTCATTTGGCCTAAAGTCCTGGGTGGTGCCCCATACTCACTGGTGCCTTCCAGCTGAGTTGAACACCACATGCAGACAAGATTGGATATACCATCCTCCAGCTCTGCATCAGTGACCCATGCTCAGCTCTATGATTGATTGTCGTCCTGTCCAGGGCATGTTTAAGCCTGCATTTTGTAATCTCTGGGGATAGGCAATGTAGTCCCCACAGCCTTGTCCAAGAGACAAGGAGAAAAAATGCAGATATGATAGTGGTACACTTCCCATATCATAAATGTTCTGTTATGTTTCGAATATTTATACCTTTGTCCATAAATACAGAATATGAATGATCATTCATTTAATTGCATTTTAGGCAACATGTTCAAATTTGAACATCTCTGATGTTCTGATCAGATCTGACCTGAGGTAGAAAGTGAACAGAATGAAAACTAAGGCAAATGGTAAAATGGTACAATAATATACTATAGAGATGCCAATAAAAGTTGTCAAATGCTGTATAAACAGTTTTAAGGGATGACGACATTTATTTTTTAAAAAAATAACGTACTGAACAACGGGTACAGAGTCAGATTATAACATGTACTCAGTTATATTCTTGTTAAGAGAATTTTTCTCTAATATAAGAACCATCAAAACCCATAATACTGTGTTTCACTTGAATGATTTGAAAAGATACTGTATCTTCATATCATTCCCTTGTTAGGAAGCTTGGGGTATTTAGTGGTTTCAAATCACTACTGATGTTACTGTGCATTCCCAACTATGCAGAGTTTAAATTTGCATGATGACAATAAATAGTTTGAATCCATAAATCTGGGTGTAGCCTAATCAGCAATATAGAAGATTATGCTTGTAATTCATCTACGCTCTGCCTGATAAATATTAGACAGGCTAATACATGGCCTGGCTTTGACATGATAGCAAGCACAGTTATGCAAAAGTGCCTCATTCATCATGGTACAAACTGAAGTCATAAAATAAAGATGACTAGTGGACTGTGCAGAACCAAGCCTTTTCAATGACTCAGGGCCACCAAACTTAAACCTTAAACTTAAGATTTAACTTGGTGTTTTAACCTTTCAGTGCCAAATACATCCAAAGTATGTAATGACAGTTAGATGAGTTTTAGAATGTATGAAATATTAGTGCTATTGGCTTATAGGACTGGGAATGTGGTTAGTTATGCAGCAGGTACAATAACATGTTATAGTGTTAACATTTTGTTCAGGGCAGCCAACATGGTTTGCACTCTGTCAAATTAGCCCCCTCTAAAGGCTCACCCTGTAGTCATGTTTTTCCTCTTGTGTTCCACCTTACATAAACTTGGGATCAGGCCTTTGTTTATCCTCATGTAGCACTGAATTATTTTTATATTACACTAAAATGGATTTAAGATGCCATTTTTGGTAATAATGTACAGTACATATTGCACTGCTCATAAAATTTAAAGGATATTTCATTAGTGGATATTTCTTTTTGAATTATCAAAATAGACAGTTTTCGGACAACCTTGGCTGGACTCCTTCACCAAAAGGCTTCTAGTCTGATAGCATGAACAGATATGAACAGATAATGTTGGGAAATGTACTTATTGTCATTAAACATCCCCCTCACCTTCTCTTTTCATCACAGTTTCTCAGTTTCATCACATTGTGATCTTAACTGCCATGGCATTGACTTCAAAATAAGCCTATAAACCTTCAAACGTGAGCTTGTAAACCACGGGAAAGTTTTGCCACGGTCATCACTGTGTATGGACTTACTCCTAGATCTTCCAAGTTGACTACTACTTCCTATTGAGGGACACCCATATCCTGTTATGATCCGAAAATGAGCAACACAAGCATTCTTAAAGGGAACGCAGGTTCCCTGGGCTTAGCGTGGTTCTATACTTTCTCCCTGCGAATACTTTAAGACATTATTTTCTATTATTCAGATAAATAGTTAGAGTCATATTACTACGTCTAATTAACACACCTATGTAAATTTTGCCCACCTACCCACCTTGCCCACCCTCCTGTTTCAGGGAGTATTAGAGTAATCCAGATCCTTTTATTAGGTCTAATTTCAAGATTTATTGCTGTTTTAAATTGTTCAGATATAAATCATTGTTACTATTATTTACACGCCCGCATTTACAGTGCATGTTTAATTGTAGGGTTATTAACGTTCTGCTAATAATTTTTTAAAAGAGATGTTGTTAATTATAACATTTTACCACTGACCTACACGTTTGAACCCTTGTACCGTGGCAGCTCTGTGATATAACAGCTTATGTATACCTGAGATTTGGCTATTCGTGTGTATTTTTCAATTGGCCGACAGAAAAAGCGGTATTTATATACGCAACCTGATTGGTTATGAAAATAAAATATGCAAATTGGCGCAGCACGGATCAGCCAGACAGTTTTCTCACGGAGCGACGAAATAGTTCCGGCGTATGTAAAAAAAGAATTAGGATACATACGAAACGTGCGTTGTACTCTGGCACAAATGTAGCATATGGACTTTTTAAGTGGATGTCCTGCTAAATAGCGAGCCTAACAATCGCTGATGTCGCTGTGAAACGTAATAATTAGCTTGGCGGAGGGATATTGCTGCGCGGACCGCGTCAAAATATTGGCGTTATAGGAGTGGGATCAGTGCGCGGCAAAGCTCAGACCGAGAGTAGACAGGGAGGTGTAAACACAGAGACGGAGCGTCTCTGAATAGCGTTGAGTGTGAGCATAGTGTTGGTCTTTTATAAAGCGGACGGGTGCCACACGGATTTTAACCCATTTCAGGATTGTTTATTTGCTCTTTGGATCGGTTTATTGGTGGCGTTTTGCCGGAGACTCGACCCCGGATCGGATCTAACGTTAACGGACCTCACGTTAACCTCTGTCGGTGTCTTCTACGGGCAGCACTGCTGATTTACTGAAGAGCTTTTTTTCTTTAAATTGGACTCAAGTTACATATAAATTACAAGTGGCTACAGTAGAGGATCCCGACTGTTCTGCTTCATGTGCTGAAAATATGTTGCTGTCAAAGTTTGGCTCTTTTTCTCACATCTGCAGCCCGAATAGCATGGATCATTTGCCTGTCAAAATCCAGCTTCAGCCAGGTACGATAGATATCTATGTACACACACATATGTATACGTGTGTGTGTGTGTGTGTGTGTGTGTGTGTGTGTGTGTGTGTGTGTGTGTGTACAAGCATGCATACGTGCAGAAGTCAATTGCTTACTACCAACACCAAGGGACCAAAACATTAAGCTCGCGTCATAAGATTTTTGCAAACCCTGTAACTAAATGACTGGTTCATTTGGATTAAGTACTATTTTAATCGACATTTTAGGACTACGCATCGTTAATTATGTTTTCCTCTCTATATTTTGGTTCTTGTGTAGCTTGGCAATTGGCTTCTCACCAAGTGGACATGGGCTTTCCATACTCCAATAATTGCGCATTAATTGAGTGAAAGATCACATGCGCTGACATGGCATTGTCCCCCTTATTATATTTCCAGTGAAAGTGGAGCAGGAACCCTTTGAAAAGGTCTATCAGGTGGGCTCCGTGCTTGGAAGTGGGGGATTTGGCACCGTCTACGCCGGCAGCCGGATCTCTGACGGTTTACCGGTAAGCACCGCACTCCTGCTTCGTGATTGAACTCTAGTCTGGAAAGAACCCGAGGCAGCTTTAGATTTGAACCTTTCCTGTCATCTTTAGGTTGCAGTCAAACACGTGGCGAAGGAGAGAGTCACGGAATGGGGAACCATTGTAAGTAATGTTAGTGCACTCGTACTGTTTTGGTGCAAACCCCTATTGGGATCAGGAGGCTGACTCTTTGATCTTTCGCTTCCAGAACGGCGTGATGGTGCCTCTGGAGATCGTGCTGCTCAAAAAGGTGGGCTCTTCCTTCAGAGGAGTGATAAGGCTGCTGGACTGGTTTGAGAGGCAAGACGGTTGGCTGATTGTGATGGAAAGACCGGAGCTGGTCAAAGACCTGTTTGACTTCATCACTGAAAAGGGCGCCTTGGACGAGGCGGCAGCGCGGGGCTTTTTCCGCCAGGTCTTGGAGGCCGTGCGACACTGTTACAGCTGTGGCGTCGTGCACAGAGACATCAAAGACGAGAACCTGCTGGTGGACCTGCGTACCGGAGAGCTCAAGCTGATCGACTTCGGCTCGGGGGCTATCCTTAAGGACACCGTGTACACCGACTTTGACGGTATGCATAACTAGCGTTTTAAGATGCCGCATGGGGCAGTGTGCATGTGTTGTGTTTCGGGATTGGTTAGGAGGGACACAGAGGGGATTTTCGCGCTCTGATTTCTTGCTCGTTTGAAGCGGGGGATTTTCCCCCTGTGCTGTTACGCATTCCGATCGGTATTTGTTTTGATCCCCTGCTGCACGGCTCAGCTCGTGACATCGACGCCTGTCGACGATTTTAAACCTTGCAGCACTAGCTGTCGTATATACGTGCCCCACTCCCACGTTGTATTTAATCACACCCCCCCCCTCCCGTAGATATGAAATCAGTCAGTACAGTGAGTCTTCAAATTTCAATGCAACCTTCAAAGCCTTAGATGAGGCTTTTCTTGTGGATATAAACAGAGCCGCCGCTGCCACGTAACAGCTGTGTGTTGTGAAACCTGAGAAGCCAGGTCCCGTGACGGCTCACGTTGCTATTTCAGACTAAGTTTGGTCTCTAAGACGCTCCTACCCTTAGGGGGAGGGCACCGCACAACCGAGGTCTGACTGATGTGGCTCTCTCCCCAACTCCCCCCCAACCCTCCTCATTTTAATTCCTTTCAGATCTTAATAATGCTCTTGAGTCGGCTGCGGGGAGGTCTGATCCCCTTTTCAGAGGTTCGTTCCTTCTTCCTGTGTCAATAATGCAGCGTTTGTTTGTGCGTGTCACAGGTACGAGAGTGTACAGCCCACCAGAGTGGATCCGTTTACACAGATACCACGGGCGCTCGGCCACCATCTGGTCGATAGGTGTGCT
>JAUZST010022355.1:0-31909 GCA_034779995.1 Parotocinclus haroldoi
CCCCCTCTCGCTCTCTCTCTCACGCTCTCTCTCTCTCTCTCTCTCTCTCTCTCTCTCTCTGTCTCTCTCCTTCCCTCCCGATCTGGACCAAACTGGTTTACGGCAGTGGCTTTGCTATGAAGTGACTTCACCTGCTTTTAAATCTCTTTGATTCAGAGTATCTAAACCTCTCTTATTCTTCTTTCCTGATATCTAAGTGAAGATATTCTTAGCAGCTCTCTTGTTAAACCAAAGCACAGAACTGCAGAAACTGTGTGTGTTTTAGTTTGAATCTATCACCGTAGGACAGGATGTGATTTCTTTTTGTTGCATTATAAGGTAGTAAACAGTTGCTCGTAAATAATCCCTTCCTGAATAATGAAGCGCATAGTAACTTTAAACAGTGCACGCTCGGAATTCTGTTCTAAAAACAAGCAAAGTGGGCTGCTGTGGGGTCTCCACCAACAGTGCTCTGTTTGCTGATTCGTGAATTTTTTTTGTATAAACCTGAACATAAACATTGTTTGCAGCGTTCCTGGCACCTAGTCGAATACACATTCTTAAAGTCAGTCACACCTGGACAAAGCTTAGAAAACATAGGGCATTATAATTTAACATGGTTTTTGGTTTCAGATGTAGAGCGTATCTATACAGGTTAAACACAAATTGTAAATTAGAGTAAAGGTCATGGTTAATCTGTTTTTTTGAATACTGTTTAAACGGTTTGAAGTGCGTACAAGCTGCAGACCTGCCCTTTCTTAGTCACGCAAAAGAACCTGGACTTAAAGCTTAAACTTGGGTTCCAAAGCCCTTCCTGGATAAAAAGCTGTTATTAACTATTGACTGGTCATAATGGAGGCACAGTATTAAGGTAGTGCATTAAAAAATATTTGTCTGTCACAGTTCTAAGCAGAGTTTACTAGAACATACACTGTTCTCCAAAAAGAAGGAAAGTGATACAAAAATAAGCAAATCCCAACTGTTAAGTATAAAGTACCACTTAGGCTTTTTAAACAAACTTTAATAAAGTGCACTTCCCAACAAAATGTCAACAATAAGTAACAATACCATGTTCTAGGTGTCCACAAATCACATCATAAAAATTTCATCATAATAAAACATTTATCTATGTTTTGTGTGCGTCAGAGGATTTGTTGTGTTCCAAACTTGTTAAGTAGGAACGAGGATCAGAGATGTATAAAAGTCACTTTAAAACATAACTTAGTATTGGGCGACAGGCACATTGTGACGTTATTATCTAAAATGTAATTACTAAAACGCTGGTAGCTTTGGGAAAAAAACATTTCAAAACTTAAGAAAAAACTACAGTCAAGAGAATCTTGATTACTCATTCTGAACTTACACTTAATACTTGGCATTACAACATGACATACCAGCAATATGACACTATGTACTGAAAATAAAAACGCGTTGCGACACAAGGGTATATCAGCCATCCTAGTTACTCTCTGCGGAGTATGGTGTGTTGTTTGGCAATATGTGTGGGTTTGCGTTAGGTCTTTCTTTTCCTCTCAGCTTGAAAATCTTTCCAGCTGGTGAATTTAGCGATTCGTAATGACCTCTACATGTGTGTCAGTTAAAGAAGTGGTGGTGACCTGTGATGGACGGGTACCTATTTTCTTTTTTCATATTTTCTTCTCTTGTTTATTCATGGCTGCATGTAGAGCTGTCATTTGATGCCAGAGCACATTGACCATTTATTAATGTTGCCCATTTTAAAATATATTTCATGCCTTGTTTTCTTTACCCCGAGATACGTGATAAAACAAATATATGCAATATAAACGCTAATTCTTGTAGCCATTATATGCAAAGGGAAATATATGCCATTGTAAGACTATAATACACAGATCCTATACACTTTCTTATTAAGAGCCCAATCATGTAAGAACAAAATTAGTTTCTCATAAATTGGGGTTGCTTCATGCAACAGGTTATCCTGAGGCACACATCCAGATGTAAACGTCCACTCATCTATCTTGACAGTGAAGGATAGAAACCTGCTTGGCTCATGATTTGTGACCCCTGATGATTACCGCTTGATTCTATATTTTAATATTTCATTTTCCTTCACATAAGGCAGAAACCTATACTTTCCACACATTCACCAATCTAGAATAAATGAACAGAAATGAACGGGGTTTTTTTTAATAGCAAAACTGTTGTAAAATTATTCACAATTGTTGCCCACAGCTGTGTTCTAGGTCCTCATCCTGGAGTAATCCAATCCTGCTTAGTTATTCATTATTAAATTATTTTAGTCATATGTGTTTACAGTCGGGGAAACAGGATGTGCAAGTTTACATGGCAAATCAAAAACACAGTCTTACTCATAGCAGTGTTTCTAGTGAATTGAATAAATCCAGCCTAACAGCCTCTAATAAGGCAGAAACTTTGCGGTACACAGTTATTCTGCTTAACTCATCTGACAACATTTTGCAGTAATAAAGATCTTTGATAAGATGACTAAATTAGAAGCTGTGTTGACTTTATCGTCCTTCATACACTGATCTTATCAGCATAACTGCCACCAACACAATACGTTTCGGCACCTGGTGCCAGATAACAAGTTTTGTTTATTTTTTTTAATTAAAGTAGCTGTGCAGCATATATAAACACTGTGTATATTTACACACCTACTTTGTTGGTCCACCTAATAAATGTAAAGTCAGAAACAATAGCTCATCCTCCAATCTTTCATTATTGGTGCCCAGGGAGGTTGACTGGATGTTTTTGGTTGGTGGACACAGTCTAACAGTAATTCTGGGGTGTCTAAAATCTCCAACATTACTGCCGTGTCTGCCACTCGTACCAATGCAACACACACTCTCACGATACCACTATATCAGTGTCATAAACATGCCTTATCTGTGCTGGTCCTGACCAATGAACAAACAAAATTAACACATAATGCAAAACTACAGATGGACTACAGTCTGTAAACCAAAAACAGCAAAAGATTAAACCTTTGTAGCTCGTATGCTTGACCATCCAGAGATGTTCCTCTACATGCCTCAGTTAAGTCAAGTGGTTATTTGAGCTACTTTTGCTTTTTTATTCACTTGAACCAATCTGAAATTCTGATATGGCATCAGCAAGGCATTTTCTGTCAGAGAACTGTCTTTACTGGATAGTTTCTCTTTTTTGGATGTTTTCTGTTTTTCATACCATTCTGTAGATCCTATAGATGGCTGATCCCAGTAGATCAGCCGGTTCTGAAATACTCACACCAGCCTGTCTAGCAAGAACAACCATGCCATGTCCAAAGGCACTTAAATCAACTTCCTTCCACACTCTGATACTCGGCCAGTTTATGCTTAAATGCATTGATTTGAGGGCCACGTACAGGTGTATCTAGTAAAGTAGTCCGTAGGTGTTCCGTCCAGTCCCCGCTTACATCAGCACCCTGTGTTCTCTAGGATACTGACCCTCTGCAGGACAACGGATAAAATGATAAAAAAAAAATATATCCATTATTCATAAACTACTCTCATTAATGATTTTATTTGTATGTTAGTGCTTCGTTTTTTTTCATCCCTCATTATAGTGTCATTTCTTCTCTTTCCACTATGGAATGTGAGTGGTAATGTTTCATATGGTGACGGCAGAAACATTTTGCAGAGCCAGCCAGGGCACATTTCCAGACAGAAAAGAAATTTGGAATAATGTTTGAAGTGTAGCGTTTAGTTTAAATTCTTAAAACTTGCTTTGAAAACATGTTGTTGGTAAAGCCTCGTCGTTTATACCTGATAACATAGACAGTGATTCACGCCGCCGTTGTTTACTGGTGTGGTTACAGGACAAATCTACACATAATCCCGTGCACCTCAGGTGGCTTCTTCTGTCAACTCTGTAGTTTTTGGTGCTTGTATGAACCTGTCTTCCTTTCAAAGCTTTTTTTTTTTTTTTTTTTTAAATTTTGTGGCTTTTAACATGTCAAACAGGTTCAACCCAGCATAGTGACCCACTCACACCTTCCTTCCCAGTCTATTGTGGTAAACATTGGAGTTAAAAAAAAAAATGAATCAGTTTCTGCAACTATTGCATAATCACAATAAAATGCTCTGCATCATAAAGCTACTGGAAGGGCAGATTTCATCAACCACCACTAAAGCGCCGGAAAACATGAGCAATCAATGGGCGTGATATTTGACCTAATTAGTTGATTTTGTCAGAACATCATGTTCTATAACAAATCTTTTAAGGTTCTGAGGTTTTGAGAGGCTGCACCATTGCTAATTTGAGTTGAAATGCCACTTTTTTAAATCAAAAACATATTGCATATTGCACAAAACTGAATGAAACTCAATCAAACTGTTTGGTTCAGATTAAGATTACATCAGGATGACTACAATAAGACATCAAAGCCCTACGATGGATTTACACCCTGTCTAGGATTGTTCCTGTCCTGCACCCTATATTTCCGAATAGGCACCGATTGTCTCATGACCCTGTCCAGGATCAAGCAGATAAGAAAGTGAATGAATGAATGAATGAATGTCTGCTTTATCAGCTCTATCAACCTATACATTACTGTTGTGTAATGTCCCCTAAATTATCCCTGCACATCACAAGGACTGTCTTAGATTTTGGGACATGAACCCCTTAAATGGGATTTTGCTGTTTTTCATCTTAAACTGCAGAAAAAAATGTCAAGGCTTTAATAGCAGACAGAACAATTCGACTTTAAAATATACAGTATTTAATGCCTTGAGTATTTAAATACTAAATAATTTTAATAACATCATTTTAAAGGTGGTATGGCCCAAAAAGCTGTAATAAGTGTGCACAGTACTGTGCAAAAAAAAGAATGATATAATCACTTTTGCATAAAAGCAACAGAGCACTTGAGTTATTACAAATAATGTCACGGCTGTGATTATCTATGGCACCTGCCTTCAGCTCTTCCTTGCAACCAAATCACAGCCGTGATGTTACTTGTGATAACACATTCCCTCTTGTGTTATGTTGCGTAGTTACCACTCGGGATGTTCAGGGCTACCACAAAACAGAAGCAAAACCACTCTGGATGAGAGGCAGCCGTCAAGTGTTTACAGACAAAATACTGCTGACGAACTGTCAACGAAAAGAGCAGAGGGCCGAGGATATATGGAGCTAGAGGCAATCAGCAGTGAGGAGCAGCTGCAGGTGTGTGGGATGGCACTGGGGACGCAGATTGGACACACCCAGCCTGCCGCACATACACAGGGAAGATAGGACACAAAAAAGAGGGGAACATCCTGGAAACTTGGCGGCCGGGGGGAGGGGTGTGTGAGGGTTCCGGGACAACGTGGAGCAGATCCTAACAGCACAACAAAGCTACAGAAAGTACAAATTGCTAACGCCTTTGTTGATTCCACTTTGAGGTAAACCTGGCCTCGACCAGTTATGAGTAAAAAAAAAAGCAATTTCAGGAATTAGTAAATGCTTCTACAAGTAAAGCAACCAGAGAAAACATATTTCACCAGCAGTTACTACACGGAACAAATGAGTAATCAGTGTTTAATTCAATTCAATTCACTGGTGGATGTTTCATTTCAGCTTTGCTGCTCAAACCTCCCAGCCTGACCCCTTATATGAGTAGTGCTTTATAAAACATAATCAAAAATAGCATATGATCCATGAGGAATTCCAAAATACAGTATTTAATATGTAGTTCATAATGTAATTGGCTCGGTAAATTGATTATTAAATTCTGCAGAAATATGTTTCCATGTCATTTTTTAAAACACAACCCATTTTGGGATTTGATATACATGATTACACCAGTGTGTTGGGATTAATTTAGAGAATTACAGAAGTCTACAGTTCAGGCTGATAGAACTATGAAGTCAAATCAAACCAAATAACCAAAATCAAAAGAAATATACCAATTACATGACCTATAGGATGTTTCTTATTTCAGTTCTATTTCTGTACGTGATAAAGTTAAGAAAAGTTTAAGACCTGAAAGCAATTCTAACCTTTTTCGACTCAATTTGTGTCGCACAAACAATTATTGTGTGCCTGGAATTGAAGTGTTACTCAAGAACTGGGTAAATTTTCTCTGAATTTGCCGTTCCTTTTTACTCATTTTAATTTCCTGCCGGACTTGTTCTTCAGGTTTGGGATCATTACGTAGTTGTTGTTCCAGTAACGGGATTAAAAAAGCACGACACAAACGTTAATGTTTTGGTACAGAGAACATTCGTGAACAAATACACTCGTACTCATGCACCAGTAAGCAAGTTTGCACTCACCTCTGCCCTGATGGGGCCATTGTACAAATCTTTAGCCACAGCCTTCCTTAATATTATCAATATCAAATACTGGATTTACTCATAAATATTGTTGAGTTCCAAATGCTTTAACCTTTAAAAATCAAAGGATCATTGGAATTATTTTAATCATTTCTATTTTTCTATTTCTAGGGTTGTGCTAATACATATTAGATTTAAGTAACTAAAATACTCCTGAATGGCACGGTGGAGCGGTTTCCTCCCACATTTAGGGCACTGAAGCGGAGGCAGGGGCTCAAATATCAACCCAAATATCAACTTGCCAGAGGTGGGATATAATGGCACCACAACTTTCACAAATAATCCCAAAACCAAAAATCATCTACGTACAGTTGACTCAACTCTTGCGCTCGTATTTGAGACCCCCATCCCTGAACAAGATAATGCAGAAATGGCTTTTAACAAACGATTTACATCCAAAAAGTCTTCACTTTAGTTCATTCTGCTTAATCATCGTTATTTATCTTTCCATTATTCAAAATAATATATTACACAGACTAGAGGGAAAAGCTGCTTCTAATCATGTCCCTAGAAATATTTTGACCTGCAGCAATTGTTTGTGACCTATGACTTCTAAGCATTGTACAGACAGGTACAGACTGCCCTCTAAAATTTACAAACAAGCCCGAGAGACGTATTTCTCTCTACAAATGTGCCATGTTATAGAGGAAGCATGTAGTCTTGGTTACATTACTGTAGCCGTCTTACTGGTATTGTGGTAGCTTCCTTAACAAATGACTGACCACTCGTTCTTTTAGCTAATTCCATTATGGTTGTTTGTCAGGTTTGTTTCCTGAACACTGATGATCACAGGATGTATTGCGATAGGAATTTGTTCTGAGGAAATTTGAGCGTCCGAAATACTCTCCCATGCAAAGAGGCCCGTCTGTTCTGAGGCTCTTTACCACATGTGCACATACATTGATCTGAATTGATGGGACAGATTTTGCCTTTGAATTTGCAGTTATGCTTCATTTTCTCATCTGTTCGAGTGGTTTATGTGATATTTTATGTTTTCATTTCTTACGTGTATATTATAAAAAATTGTGAATAATAAACTGGACTGGAATGAATAGCATCCGGCATTGAAATGCATCTACAACTGGAATATGATGAGGAACTCCAGTTGGCTGTAACAGGAAGGCTTGATTGCGAAGGTGGAAGACTCAGGGTAATTAGTGACGGCTGTATTAATCATTTATCTGGTTCATTTGTCTGGTTGCTGTCTGTGTTGCACTGTGCAGAGCAGCATGTCAGCCTAAACCTCAGATTAATCATAATCTTCAGAAGTGTTTTGTGTTTAGCACAGCTACAGAGACCCAGGTTTCTTGCCACCTACCAAAACATGCCTGTAGACGGACTGGCTACTTTATACAGTATTTCCCCTAAGTGTGTGTGGATAAGTGATGTCCTGTTATATCCTGGGTCTGGCTCTCTTGTCAACAAACATTTTCTTTACTCAGCACACAAACACTATTCCTTGGGCATAGTTTCCTAGAAATAATATGAATAAATATGCATTATAATGGTCAGCTGTGGTTCAGAGAGGTTCGTACCTTGGGCTGGGCTTCAATGTGATAGTCGAGTGTCACTGGGACTTCCGTCTCATCCAGGGAGACCATTTGCCTTCGACCAATAAATTACAGGAAAGACTCTGGACTCGGAGCTGCAGTTAGTTACGTTGTTTAATACAATGCCAGTTTATATAAAACCATCTTGTTATTTATCTTTGTAAACAGTAAATATTGTAAAGAAATTATAGAAATTGTTGTAGACTCAGTTCTCCCCTGCCCCAAAAGTTTGACAATGATAGTCCAAAACGACTTGTACTTAAAAAGTATGATCCTGGTTCTTCTCCTGGTGTAACCTAACTGAAAACGGGTCACATTTATGCATTTACTCTTCACTAATTAACTGTTTGGTCTCACACACGATAACTGCGTTGAGTGAAAATGATAAGCACCATTAGCACAATTACTAAATCTGGCACTGTCAGTAAATCAAAATGGAAATGCAATCAAAACACAGCATCTGATAAACAGTTTCTCAAGAACCCTCATTTTGATAAGGAAAAGAGGGAAATTGTTAATGACACATTGTCACGTTTACAGAGATTGTGACATAAGGGTGAGCAATCATGGCATAGCTCTCACAGAAACTGCTCCTTATCCACACAAAAGAAATTCTGACGATTTGTTGCTGCTGGACTTTCGTCAGACACCTACATCTGAGCAACTCTATTTTCAGGACTTGATATAATAACGGGCAGAATGGTGGCTAGTGTTATCGCCTCACAGCGAGAAGGTCCTGGGTTTGATCCCAGTTGTGGAGTGGTCTGGGTCTTTTCTCTATGGAGTCTGCATGTCCTCCCTGTGTCCATGTGGGTTTACTCCAGGTACTCCACTTTCCTCCCAAAGTCCAAATTCATGCTTTAGGTTAACTCATTAGGCTAAAGTAGCCCAAAGGTGTGAACGTGTGTATCAGTGTGTGAGCCCTTGTATGGATTGCCACCCTCACTGGGGTTGCACCTGCCTTGCACCCTACGCCAACAACTAGGCACTGGCTGTCCCTCGACCCCGTTCAGGATGAGAAAGTGAATGAATGAATGAAATATCACCTTCTTAGATATATATATTCAGAACGCTCAAAATGAGAGTTCTTATTTTGATCACAGAATTTAGAATATTAACAAATGTGATATCCCTAAAAAAAGCAACTGATGAGGCAATAAACAAAAAACAGCTCTCTTCGCCTCACCCTCAGGGATGTAGGACTGTTGCTGCCACACCTCTACCATGTCTTCCAGGGGCATCTGCACTACACCTGTATTGCTTCTTTTGCCTCTAGCAGTTTCAGTCTGTTCACTCACTGGTTGTCCTTGCTAGTCAGTACTTTATATTTTTTACCAAAAGTATAATTTATCTTGACATTTATCTAACTAGATGCAGTCCTTGAGAAGAACTGTAATTACTCAAAACGATTCTTACACAATTTCCCAAATTTGTGTCAGTGTCATAATTTATGTCATTGTTTAGATGTATAGCCGAGCTTTTTTCCCCCTTTCCAGTCAAGTCTGAGCAGGTCGGGATGGAACAATTGGCTTCCCCTTGAACATACTTGTAGGATTAGGTGTGTTGGATGAGTCTGTGCAAAGTGTGCACCACAGAGCCAAAAGTATTCAGACACTTGTTGTAACTAGTAGATTCATCTAGTTCATCAGCCAACTTCAAGCGCATCAACCTCATCTTCACAGTGTGATTACTGATTGGGTTTCGTGCATGTAAATGTAATTGCTATTGCTACTAATAATTATTACCACAAATGAAGCTACGACTGCAAAACCCCCAAGGACTCGGCACAAAATTAAAAAACGCAATACGAATAATACAACAGTTTTGCAGCAGTTATAAAGTTTGTCACTTTTTTCACATTTCTGAGAAACAAACGTGCTTATGCTTATTTGTCATTTGGGAGCTGGGGCTTTAGAATTATAGGCTCCATTTGTGTGCATTATCCCCATCAAAAGTGACAAACAATTCCAAGAAACCGCAAAAACCATATCTAGATCCTAACAGTTGCAATTATATCAACAGTAAAAGCATTGCCAAAGCAAAATCTCAGTGCTGGTTAGCAGCAATTAGGAAATGGTCAGCATTATGAATTATAAATCATCGGCTTTCTGTGGTTAGCCTCATTTTCAGATTTGTGTTTCCTCGTTATAAGCGTCTGGCACATTACGTATAGTCTCCTGATGACAGTAATGGTTCATGAGAACGCAGGAACTTTAAGCAATTATATGCATGTAGGCCAAAAACAAAACGCTTGCACCTTCCATGTCAGTCTATAACAGCTCAGACAAGCAGTCTGCTCGAAACGAAACTCTTTCGAACTCATGATTCTAAAATGCTTTCATGCTGCAGTCTTCAAAACATATACGGTAGTTAATTTGGTGGTTAAAGTACTGGACTCTTGACCAGAAAATCTCAGTTCTGCCCAAACTTCCACTGCTGAGTCCCTGATCAAGACCCTTGGCCTCCAGCTGTTCAGATTTCACCTTATCAGGTGACAAAACTGCAGTTCGATCTGGATAAGGTCAATCTGCTAATGTTAACTGAGCGTTTTTATTTTGTTAAGTCATACACACTTGTTACAGTTTAACCCACATTACGATCATCGCATCTCAATACAGGGTCTTCTCATCTCCATTATCAGAGAGATACCATTTAATGCAAACGATTTGTTCCATTAGCTACTTTTTCTAGGAAACAGTTTGTGCAAGCATCTATTTCTTGTGCAATGCAACGGAATGTTTGAGTGTGTTTATGTGAAGAATAACGCCACTTCACGGTAAGGAGCAAAGCATATATGGAATTGTTTGAATTTGCTTATTATCCTTACCAATTCTTGAGAGTATTCTTTAGGCACTCCAGTTTCCTCCTACATCCTTAACCCTTTGAGGACCAAGAAACGTATTTGTCCCATACTTTTAAATGGACGCCAAATGCGATTAAGATAACCTTCAGTCCTGAAAAAGTGATGAATATAACGCCTTAAGTGTTTCTTTTTTTAACCCTTTCAAGACTGCAAGTTGTTCCGATAACCTTTGGCATTCATGTAAATGAATGGGACAAATATGTCCCTTGGTCCTCTTAGGATTAAAGCGCGCAATATTTTCCAATAATAATTTATGCAATATTTATGCAATAATAAGTCATTTCCTTCTTCTTAACCCTGATAAAACAGAAGTTCTTGTTCTTGGACCACAGGAAGAAGAAAGCTTTCAGATTTGACAGTAACTTTGGATGGTAGTTCAGTCACTCCTTGTGAAGGAGTAAAAGATCTTGGTGTAATTATTGACCCCAGTCTTTCACTTGAAGCTCATGTAGATAATATTAGCAGGATAGCTTATTTTTCATTTAGGAAACATCGCTAAGCTAAGAAATTCATTAACTCTCCAGGATGCAGAAACACTAATCCGTGCCTTTGTTACATCTAGACTGGACTATTGTAATGCTTCGTTATCTGGATGTTCCAGCAGGTGTTTATACAAGCTTCAGTTAGTACAAAATGCTGCAGCCAGAGTTCTAACTAGAACTAAAAAATATGATCATATCACTCCTGTTTTACTGACACTACATTGGCTTCCTGTTAAATCTCGCATTGAGTACAAACTTCTACTATTAATGTATAAAGCTCTAAATGGTCTCGCCCCACAATATGTGCCTGAGCTGTTAGTTTATTACAATCCACCTCGCCAGCTTCGATCAAGTGCTACAGGTCGCCTGCAAGTTCCTAGAATGATGAAAGTTACAGCGGGAGGCGGAGCTTTCTCTTACAAAGCCCCCAAATTATGGAACAGTCTTCCGATAAATGTCCGCAACTCAGACACAGTCTCTATGTTTAAATCGAGGCTCAAGACTTATTTGTTTAATCAAGCGTTGAGTCTGTAGTTCTGGTTCCAGTTTTAGTCCTTCATATGTTAATGGAAACAAAGATCGTGTCTAATTCATTTCCTCTTTTTCGAGGTTCTCGCTCCAACGGTGACCCTGCTATGAGAGATGACATCAGACGGAACGATCAGCCGAATCATGCCGAATCTCTCTCTCCCATCTCTTCATAGATTTAATACACTTAAATGTTTTATATAGAATCTTAATAATGTTATTACCCAAATGAGGATGGGTTTCCCTTCTGAGTCTGGTTCACCTCAAGGTTTCTTCCTCTTAATCTAAGGGAGTTTTTCCTTTCCACTGTCGCCATTTGGCCTGCTCATTAGGGACAAATAGGGACAAATAGAATTCACTTTGTGACACTTGTTTATACATCAATGTGAAGCTGCTTTGTGACCATGTCTATTGTATGTAAGCGCTATACAAATAAAATTGAATTGAATTGAATTGAATGCATGTAGGTAGACTGAGTACTTTAAATTCAAGTGTGAATGAGCCCTGTTCAGAGTAACTTGACCTAGTGTTTGTGGGACAGGGCGTGGACGAGCAACTCTGATCTGGACAAGTGGATTACTGAAGATAGATCTAAACTAAATCAGTATTATTAAGATCTCAGGTGACAGTTTCAGACGAGTAAGGCAAAAGAATGTGCCATGTGGGTAGAGAAGAGTTTTGCAGGAGGGAACGTTCACAGGTTTTGACTAAAAAGGAAAACATACTTTTTGTGCATTTAGGCCCAAGATAATGTTTTACTTTAGTTAGCTAACATGATGAGCTAGTTCACTCCTAAAATGCTGTCGCCTAAAGTGTTCGATTTTGTAAATATTTTCTCTGGGGTTTGTTTGGAGTAATAAATCTGTCTACAGTTACAATGCAGGCTTGCAGAAAAATATGTCTGGATCCTTCATTCCGGGTCTTGGCTGTAAAAACTGTGTGTGACTTCGCTTTGAAAATAAATGGAGCAAGTAAGAGGGCTGGGAAAAAAAAGCACGAACCAACAGGCTCACAGTGACAACTTTGAGATGAGATGCCCAAACATTTCCAGCTCTTCTTTACCGATCATCACGGCTCACGTACCTCCTGTGGCTATGGTAACGCTTGTACTAAATTAAAGAACAAAAATGTATTTTAGATATTTTTGTTTGCTTCGTTTCAAATCTTGAGTAAAATATCACATGGCCAAAGCAACTAGATTTAAATATTCGAATTACAGTCATATTTAGTCGTTTAACAGACTGTCGAGATTCTAAACATACATACGTACACTATAGGACTGCGGTGGCCTAGCGGTTAAGGTACTGGACTCTGGACCTGATACTTCTGGGTTCAAATCTCACGTCTGCCAAGCTGCCACAGTTGGGTCCCTGAGCAAGACCCTTAACCCACAATTGCTTGGATTGTAAGACTGTATGAGTTGTAAGTCACTCTGAATAAGGGCGTCTGCTAAAAGCTGTAAATGACTCACGTTTGCACTTTACAGACTCAAGACTTGGATTCGCATGCTAAAGACACGGCTTGGACTCGTTACTGGTTACCCTTTTTGATCGAGAGCTGTTGTCTGTTGTCAACCTTAACAGATATATAAACTATCCCCAGACTTTAAACTTGAAGGCCATGTATGGATGTAAATCTAACATGTCTATTTAACATAAGTGATTGTGACTTAAGTCGCTAACCATGCAGCATATTGTTCTATCATATGGTAATGCATGGAATGCATGCTTTTGAGTGACACACTTTTGAGTGAGTACGTGCTCGCGTTAAAGCCACCGATAAAAATAGCGATAGCCGCTGACAATCATAGTGTGACTAAAGTGTGAGTAGGAATGGATTTGTTTGTGCTGCTACAACAAGTGACAAAAGACCTGTTGCATAACCAGACAGTAAATAGAAGTGTGAATTTGCTTTCACACTCACAATTGAAATCGTTATTCAACAACGATTATACAGAAACCTACAGCTTTTTGAAGTTCCATGTAGTTTGTAGTAGAGCATTCTTTAAAACTGCCTTAATGTCCAGGAACTTTATCATCCAGATTCAAAGAACTAGAGAGGGTAGTTAGCGTTAGCTTTCGTTCTGAGCTCTTTTTAGTGAAATGTTATAGTCCACGTGGTCCTGTGCTCTGTAATATTTGGCTTTTTTAGTTTATGTTCTACCCAGAAATATTACCAAGTCCTGCATGTGAGTCCATTGTGAAATACAGCTTTCGTCAATATATTGGATATAATTGATAGCATGTTGTTTGACCAACTTGCTAACTAATCTACGGTATAACGCAGATTTATGCATATTTCTTCATATTAGTTCTAGGAAACTATGCCCACGGAATAATGTTTGTGTGGTGAGTTTGTTGACGAGGGAACCATTAATTATATTAATTACTACCAATGTTTCAAAAATACTATGTTATGTGACCAAACCATAATGGTTTTACTCCATGGAAATCACAATACAATTAAATGCTAGACCAATTGAATTACTTTTGTGTAAAGTGCATTTAGGTCAAGGGATATTTCATTTCTTTTCAGGTTTTGTGAGCAGTATAATTAAAGCCGTTAGGAGCTGGTGTAGGTAAAACATAACAAGAAACATTACTTTGCCACTTTAGTGTCAGCATCAGTCAACCTAATGCATGATTTTGGACTGTTGGTAGGAAGTACCCAGAGTAAACCCATATGGACATGGAGAGGACATGCAGAGTCCGCACAGAAAGGACCCAGACAGCTCCGTCTGGGATAGAACCCAGGACCTTCTCACTGTGAGGGACCACCCAATAAAAACAAGGTACCAATATAAAAGCGTAAGGAATAAAGGGATATATCTAGATTAAATTTGTAAGTGTTGTTAGTTCTAATTTAAGTGGTGTATAATGTAATGGGTTCGTTTGGTACTGACTGTAGCTTGATCTTGGTGAGATAAAAATGGAATATGTGTTTTTTTTAATGAACTTGGTGGGTAAACACCTGTGCTGACAGTAATTCGGTTACTGGTGTCTCACCTGATCATTTCGAGAGTCTGAATCATAGTGAAACTCTACCTGCATGGACTGGCCATTTTGTGTGTGCGTGTGTGCGTGTGTGTGTGTGTGTGTGTGTGTGTGTGTGAGCCCATGTTAATATTATATTGGGTGGATTCCTTGACATTATTGTTCATTTTCATGCATTTCAGAATTTCCATTTCCATTTCCAGCATTTAGCAGACGCCCTTATCCAGAGCGACTTACAATTAATACAGTCTTACAATCTAAGCAATTGTGGGTTAAGGGTCTTGCTCAAGGACCCAACTGTGGCAGCTTGGCACTGACCTTTTGGTCCAGAGTCCAGTACCTTAACCGCTAGGCTACCACAGTCCCAGAATTAATCTTCAATCCAATCCTGACTAAGTTTTTGCCACTAGATCGGACCTTATATAAAAATGATATGAAATCTAAATTCTATATCAGGTGTGTCACTTTACCCAGGCCAAGCCAAATACCTTCACTACAGGCACTACATTTCCCATAACCCCCAGCATCTTTCCAATACCTTAAGCAGCCAGACAGTTTCTTTCATTTATATGCATGGATTGAATTAATGGACAAGAGCATTTTTTTTTAAATAGAAAGTTTGCTCAACCTATTTAGTGTTTAACCTTTTTCGCACCGTTATGCCCTACAGCAGCTTGGCAAGCAGAGGGGAACAGCTGTGCCCCTCTAAATTCTGTGTGTACGCCAGCATGACAAGTATATAATAAATATAGCATACCAAATATATAATAAATGTCTATATAGTACAACATGTGCATCACTTGTTCCCATTGTCATTCTGCACGTTACTATTCAGTCATGCAAACTTTTGCCACACACTTTCTTAGTGATGTGTTTAGACAGGTTTCTTTTACATATCAAAACCACACCCGAAAGGCACATTATTGGGCATTTTTAAAAAGGAACAGAATCAAATGCAATCTTTAATTAAACCAGCGTATTGTGGTTATATTCAGTAATTGTTTCCGAATTTAATGTTACACTCTTTAAAGCTTTAAGATGTGCCATATCATCCATATGTATCATTATAGCCGATACTTAACGACTGAAAGTGCTCAATATTGGCTATAATTCAAGCCCTAAATATAGACTTATTTTAAATTCGGAAACAATTACTGTCATGCAAGTCTGTCATGCTGACACTACACTTATCTATAAGTTATCTATAATTCACCCTTTATTCTAACTTGTACTTTAACATAGTGTATGTCATTCTTTTACCCTATACACTCCTCTCACAGACTGGAATAGAACAAGTTTCTGCGCATTCTGCCAAAAGTCATTCGCACCGCTTCATGTTCACTCATGACCGCAGAGGTTATTTCACCCTCGACTGTCATCTTCTTACTGTATTATGGTCTGCAAAGAGAAAGGAAAGCCCCAGGCACTATTTGAAAGAAAAGGTTTGAAATGCTTAGTTCATTAGGATATTAATTTGTTGTTTTCAGCTATTCACTCAGGGGCATCTCTGAGCTTGTTCAAAGTATGGTTTGGATAATAATTTCACTCGACACTGCCAAAGCAAGATTTAGTGGAATGTAAATCTGTGCTTATGGGAGGTTTAAAAACAAACCAGTCGTTGTTTTGACAGAAAAGTTGTAAAAAGTTTTTTTTTGGCCAAACTAACTGCCAAATTGTGGTTGATTTATGATTTAAGAAATTCACAGCACCCTTGTTTTGGTCAGCTTTCATACGCTGACAAATATAATCTCCCTGGATAAAGGTGAGCTGCATGTGTGATTGACACTTGGTCACGCCTCAGTAACTGGAGCAATCCAGCCCGGTCAAGATTCTGCCAGTAAAAATCATTTCATTTATGATAATCCCGTGAGTAGAAAAAAATCTAAATACAAGGATTACGATATAACAGAGAAACAGTATACACATTTCAATATTATATAAGCTAAAGCTACTAATGCTTTAAGGCAATTTGTTATTGGCAAACGCCTGCCATATTTACTAGAAACTGCTTTTGCGATACAAGATGTACTTTAAATTTGTGCTCTGTGCAGTCGTGCTCCTGCGGTGAATTGCCATTGAGTTAAATAAACAGTAGAAACAAACTAACAGAATGTAGGTTGAAATGTGTTCTGAGGGCATGTCATGGACCTTCGGGAATAGCTTTACCTGTTCACATGGGTTTGAAGCCTCAAAATAAAGAGCAAAGACTTAACAATGGGCAATTAAGAATGCTCCACCCATTTAATGACATGTTTTGACGGGAGACAATCAGATTTCCTAAAGATTTCAGACTTCCTTTTGTGTCCAAAGAATCCAACGGGGAAACTGACAAATGGTCCCAAATTTCGATCCTTTAGGTCCTCTGATGGATATTTTACCGAACACTGTCTGTTGGTATCGCCCTACGTACAGGTTCAGCCACCTTTGATGTGGGGTAGCGCTGTGGCTTGGTGTGTACCCCCATCACATCAAAGCCAGAAGGTCAGGCGTTCAATCCCAGGGTGAGTGGCCTGTGTCCCTCCTGTGTGGAGTTTGCATGTTCTCCCTCTGGTTTACTTGAGGGCACTCTGGTCTCCTTCAAACTAACAAATCCACTTTACAGCTACATTAATCCAGGTCAAATCCAATGTGTAGAAACAGTGGGGTTAAAAAACGAAAGCCATGCTTATTCAGTGAAGTTTAGATCCAGTGTATTTTCAAACAGGATGACTTTGATGCAGTTTTTTGAACCGCATCAAACAAAGCTGGCCATCGAGTCCGGCTCTGTTTGCCACCTGCTATAACGGAACTCCAGCTTTATAACGATGTCTCCATATTACACACTCCCTCAACAAGGCTTAAAGGAAAAATGCTGGTTTTAAAAGATAGCTTTCTGTAAAGAATATACGCTATTTCTTTAGGGATTTCAAACAATAACAATGATGAGTCAGAGGGTCTAGGAGATTTCATGCCCGTGCTCACACAGAAAGCAGATGAGGGCAGGTTGATGGGCATGTCTGACAGGAAGGAGGGGTGTGTGTAGAGGCTGGCCATATGAGATGCATGAGGCCTGGTCCCACCCCTACAGGAGTATAAAAGGAGGAGAGCGAGGCCTCACTGAGAACTCACCGCTGAGGTAAATAAGGTGCATCACTCCGAGGCTCAGAGGCAGGAAAAGAGGGAAGAATGGGAAGACAGAAGGTTTTTCTGGAGAAGGTGGCTTCCGCCCTGCAGATCCGTAACAAGCTGCTGCGGCAGGCCCTAGCTGAATGCTTGGGGACCCTCATCCTGGTGGTAAGTACCATCCTGTTTTAATCAGTGGCTGGTGTTCATTCAGTGATGCCTGTCTTATTTAACAGATTTAAACATGCTCCAACAGGACAAGAGATAAAACCTTGTCATGCTCTCTGAAGCGACTACATACAAGCACGTGATACGGCGAACAAAAAACAAACCAAATCTGAGGGCACATTTGCGTTCCCTTTCAAACCAAATGTGATTGGAAATGAGCGTAATAATGAAGGATGAATTCATCAGTACAAGAATGAAGAAGTAAAAAAAGAATGATGTGCAAACGTCAATGGTTCAGACCATAGTACGCAATACACACACACACGCACACACACACACAATGATACTGTGAGATCGCAGACAACAAATTATGTGGTATTCTAAGTATGGTTGGGGTACGGGTCAACTCCTGGAGCGAACAAACAGAATGGATTGCAAATGCTTTACATTTGAAATATAATCATTTATATATAATATATTATTAAATCAACTTTATAAAAACATTTATATTGAAAAATATATCAAGCATATCTACACTGTTATTTTTGACGTACTGCTAAAATATGGAGCTCACGTTTACTTTCAGTTACTTTGATCCATTTGTGTGACCTACGGTGTATAAAAAATACGTAATTTCTTTTTTTTGCACAATATTCTTTAATGGGTCTTTAATGGAAAGTTTGAATACCTCTGATGTATTGTTACTAGGGATCAAAAAGCTTTTGTTTTTCCGTACATGAAGTACGATTCTTTCATAGCCATTTAATCATTACATTTTGTAAAATGTTATCGTTTGCCAAATGACTCCTTATCAATCAGCTTGCAAAAAAGACACACCTGTACACACATTACATACGTGCATATGTGCAAAGGGTGTGCCAGCTACACAATCGGGTATCGTTTATGCTTTGGTTAAGTCCGAAAACCGATTGCACAGCTAACTTTGCATGCGCTAATCCATTTCAGTGCAGCACTTCCCTTAGGTTATATGTCAAACAGTCATAGACCTGACATTCCAGACATGCATTTGTGATAGATGATGCCTTCTCACAGATTTAAGACTCCGGCTTGGTGGGGAACAGGAATAAAGGAGAGCAAAGGTGTAGGAGTATGTCGTCATGGGTGGAGACAAATGTATGGGTGTAAAAGGACAGATTTACCAATATTTCCCCCACTGCTCAAGCACATACTATAATAAAAAAGACGACATATATTGTGACATTTTAGTGCTTGCAGTGACAACTCAAGAAATGATCTAAATCCAGAACAAATCACTCAAGAAATGCTTAAATGACTATCGATTTTCACGTGTTTTTTTTTTTTTTTTTACTCGCTGGGCTGCAACAATGGGAATGTCAGTGACTGCTCACAAAAAATCGAGACTTGAAATATCCCAAAATGAAATATCCCCATTGTGTAAGCAGTGTATGTTGTACAGTATCGGCTACTAACTAGCTACTAACTAAAAACCTTAAGGTAAGTGCAGAGAAACAGACAAAAGTCTTACTCAGGTGTCCTTAATAGCACCACTCCACCCTTTGCCGTAGTCTCAAGGGGTGCAATAGGCATTATCAGTGAAACATAAGACTTTTAGCAATTCACTGTGCGAACAAAATGTCTAAACATGTAGAAAAGAACCAGGCACACATGAATGAAACGGTAATTAATAAATAACCATCGATTTTCTTCTATGTGCTGACAGACTCTATTAGCTTTTTTAATCATTTGAGACCCAAATCCCAGACACTGTTCAAAACAGACCGTTTGAAGTGGGAAGTGAGGTAAAATGCTCACCAGTGGTATTTCAAAGTGACAGGAAATCATAGACCACATAAACTGCTTCCTGTAGTCAAGGGACAGTGCATCAGACCAGGTCTTCCTCTTTCTGCATATTATAGTGTACGTACTGTGTATCTGAACAGAAGTGATGTTGTTTCCTAGCTGAAAGAAATGTCCAGCAGACAGAGCGAGTAGATGAACGTGATTCAGAGCACCAAAAGAATTAAACACTTTAGCCAGACCGTATGAAATGTGACTCTGACTCTGATATCGGACCTAAGGATCCATTTACAGTCTCGATGGCGTGCACCATCACACACGCCAGACACAATTGCAGCACATTACATACATAGTTGGTGAAAGTTATCAAGGCATTAGAAATCAAAGTGGTCTAATCATCAGGTCTGAAAAAAGCAACACTCAGAAATAGAAAAGCTTTTAAGTCCAAGTTTCGTTTATAGCTTTGAACAGACGTTTATCTCACCTGCTTATGGGAGTCGTTTCACTGAAAGCCATGTGAAACTTATTTGGTATTGAGCCAAAGGATAACTGATTTGAATAGAATACATAGTGGGATGACCTTCCTATATTTGCTTTTACAACATTAAGCAGATGTTGCTATCCACAGCGGTTTTCTGCTTATACAAGCCTGGATTTTGACTTGAATCTGGGTTACAAGCCCAAAACCTCAATCACTGAGGAACCATTCGGGAATGGCACTAAATTAGGCGCACTGGCTCTTCAGACTGGTTTATTCCCAAAACAATACTGACAGGAAGAGTGACTCCAGTAGTTTTTGCTTGCATCAGATCCTGTTATCATCTTAGCCTAGACCCCACTTAGATTAGATTTTCCATCATAGCGCGTTCTCTTTTCACCCAAATATAACTGGTGCCTAGACGCTCCTTCCTTGTTATCTCATGCGCGTATCATTTTTATTCCTTCTGTCTGCAGATGTTTGGCTGCGGCTCAGTGGCTCAGCTAAAGCTCAGTTCTGGAACCCACGGCATCTTCCTCGCTGTGAATTTAGCCTTCGGCTTTGCAGCTACACTTGGAATCTTGGTGTCCGGCCAAGTCTCAGGTACCCAAATATTGAAGTCCAAGAAACAAATCATTTTCCAGCAAACCCATTCTTAAGCATGCACTCAGACTGTGGCTAGAACTGGGCCATTATTGCTTTTCAAATCATATTTCCTTTACGTTTACTTTTAATAAACGGGAACATCTTTGTCGCCAACTTCACAGAAGGTCACCTAAATCCAGCTGTAACCTTTGCGCTCTGCCTGCTTGGAAGATCAAAATGGAGAAAATTCCCAGTCTACTTCCTGGCTCAGACATTCGGTGCTTTTCTCGGCGCTGGTATCATCTATGCTATGTACTATGGTCAGTATCAACACCTAGTTTATGTAATTAGGGTAGGTGTGTTGATTTAAACACATACAATGTGTGTATCGAATTTGTTCTTTCCCTGTTTCAGATGCTCTCATGTTTCTGTACAACAAGACCAACGAACTGCCGCTTGGTATTTTTGCCACTTATCCCAATGAGCACCTAAGTACTGCCAATGGCTTTTTTGACCAGGTGGGTGCTGAAGTTAGATTTATTAATATATAATAAGCAGCCTCTCACAAACTCGTTTTTCAAGTAATACTGGTGTTACATCTGGTTGTCTTCCACAAAATTACCCTGAATACATGGATCCATGTTTGATTGCCTTGTGCATTGAACACTAGAACTTGTTAACTGTAGTTGTATTTTCTTTTACATTTCGTGATTACGTCTAAAAAAAATGTATTAGTTTAGGGACATGAAGATTTATATTGGTTTCTAGCTTCATGTGGAAGTGTGATAACCGTATGGGTACAGGGTTTATTTTAGGCAACTTTTCTGAACTGTCCCCGGACCTCCTTAATAAAGCCATGTCTGTGGCCTAAGTTTCATCATTTAACAGACTCTTTTATCCATAGTGACTTACAACTCATACAATCTTACAATGTAAAATCCAAGCGATTGTAGATTACAGTCCCCGTCCAGTTGTGAAACAGCGGCGGTTTGGCAGCTTCTTCTCAACAGTCCAGTCTTAACGCTTTTAAGTAATCCCAGTCATTGTTGTTCAGTCAGTGGACATTTTGAGAGTGCAGCCTGTTACTCTAACTCCTTAAGAGCTTCATTGTATCTCCACACGCTTTGGCTCCACCACCAAATGTGTGTTTTCCCTTTTCAGTTTGGACAGGGAATAAGTGAAATAAACTGTATTCATCCCTAAACTAAAAGAGCAGATGATCTGTCTACATGGATGTAAAACACCCAAATCCATGACCTTCTGGTGTCCAGTAGTCCCGTATCTTCTGCATCACCACAACCTTTTTCATCCCATCTTTGTCTACTTGTGAATTCAAATCCTTGTGAATTGGAATTGTGCACCACTAATATTTCCTAACTAGTCTCTAGGTCAATTCTAAGGATTTCTATGTACTGTTAAGAGTCTGGGCCAAAAAGATTTATAAAGGGCTGTAGGAAACAATTTGGAGGGAGAATTCTCAGCATCTGAGAGTTCTTTCTAATGGAAATGGTTGTGTTTGATAGAATGCATGCAATGAAGCAGTTTAAGAGTTTTATGGTGTAAGAGTGGTGTGAAGTCTCTGGATAAAGTGTTTGACAGATCATACAGACCAAGTGATTACAGTAATAAAACCACTGATCTCATGATGGATATTTCTTTCCCTCACTGACTTGTTATTATTGCTTTTCCTTTAGTTTATTGGCACAGCTGCTCTGATCGTTTGTATTCTGGCCATTGTGGATCCATACAACAACCCCATACCACAAGGGCTTGAGGCTTTCACTGTGGGTTTCACTGTACTTCTCATCGGCTTATCCATGGGCTTTAACTCAGGCTACGCTGTGAACCCAGCCAGAGACCTCGGACCTCGTCTTTTCACTGCTATTGCAGGCTGGGGCTCGATAGTATTTACGTGAGTAAACACATCTGTCGATTTCAGTTCTTGATTCATGTCATGACAGACACAAAACTAAAGCTTTTTCTCTTCAACAGACACGGGAACTACTGGTTCCTAGTGCCCATCTTTGCCCCATTCCTAGGTACCATTGTTGGGGTGCTCGTGTACCAGTTGATGGTGGGCTTTCATGTTGAAGGGGAGGCCAAGGACAAAAAAAGAGCACAGGAGGACAATGTCAAACTCAATGATATGAATGACGCTTAAGCTGGTGCTCCGACACGGCCACAAACGATAGGTCTTTATTAGGAAACCAGTAATGATACATTCAAGAGCTCAGCTTGCACATGCTGTGGTTAATGTTGTTCATTGAATGCCACTCATGCAACAGGTACAGATATCGAGGTATTGAGCGATGATGAGTCACATTTCGCAGCAGTGCTATCAATCCTTTGATTAATTCGTTAGCGTAAGCGTGTGTATTCTCTGTGCATCTCTGCGACAAACATAGTTTCTTTCTTCATCACGGATTATATTAATTCTGTTAAAGAAAGGCATTATTTTGAAAATGGAAGTCAAATTGTGTGATGCAAACACTGTATGTACTCTATGTTTTGTACTTTAGTTTTCCCAAATTAAATCTTTTTGTATTAATAGCACATCAATTGCATGTGTACCTAAGCTGATGACGGCTGTTTAACCACATAAACATATATATATATACTCAGTTTCTAATGTAAATATTTTTATAGTCAATATCTTTTACAACAGAAAACCTTTATATCATAGATTAATTTTAAATATTGTTTACAGTCATTGTTTAAATATACGTGTTTTTAAACGTTTTTTTTTTTTTTTAACGCTTTTTTTAAATTCGTGGGTAAAATTGCTGTTTCTATTTGCTCATTCTAATCAGGCAAGATATAAAATACTGTTTACTTTCTGTAGCAAATGTGATACATAGCACTGCTTTCTCTGACAAAGGCATTTATTCGTTGCACTGTCAAAAATGGTGAATGTTCCAGCATGTGCTCTGCTTGCTTTTCTTTTTAATCTAGTAATAAGACGCTCTGTATCGTTGGAGTCTTTTACATTTCCAGCTGTATTATGAGAGCCATATGCTGAAAACCATGTAACTTTAAGTGTGCATTAAACCAAGATTTGTATTCGTTAGGTTGCTCCAAGCCTTTCTGATTACGCAATGATACACAGTTATAATAAAATGTTGTACCATGTATTGTTGTTTGTTGTCTGAGTCGCTGATTATTATGCAGTAATGGTAATCTGGACTGCGCATACATCTCGACTGTATGATCATAAATTCAGTGATCATGTATTAATTTAACATAACATTTACCCTAACTGATAATAAATAAGCTACTAGATAATTAGATAGTTATTAGATTAGCTACTATTAGATAATTAGTACTCATCGCTTGTTTGGCTGGGCAGCCGTCTAATATGCCGACACCCCAATGTGGGGACCTGGGTGTGAATCCCGTCAGTTCCTGCCAGCATTACTTGCATGCGTGAATGACTTTGCCTGAGAGAGGGCTCAGGGATCAAAAGTCCTAATCAATCAAACGATCTAGTTCTTTTAAATATGTCAGATCGGATCCATTGCGGTTGTTTGTACATTATTATGTATGAATCTTGATTTTGTGTTCTGGTCAGCTTTGCTTGTTTGGTATTTACTCATGATGGACTGGTGCCACACACACAGGGTGTAACCAGTTAGTACCAGTACCAGGATGGGCCCCTGACCCCTCTGCGAACCTGACGAAGACAAACAAAAAAAAGGGGGGTGAGGTTTTAAATAAATAAATCTATATTATATGGACTGGTGCCATAGACAGGGTGTAACCAGTGACTACCAGGATGGGTTCCGGACCCCTCTGGGACACTGACCAAGACAAACGAGAATAAAACAGGGGGAAAAATCTTAAATAAATAATAATATAATTATAATATTATAGTAATACATAGGCATAAGTCTTGACAATGTCTACAATGACAATGGCAATGTCTCTAAATACACAATGTGAATGATTTCAACTTTGTACCATGATTTGTTGAATGGTTTAAAGCTTGGTAATGGAAGACTAAGCAATAATAATAATAATAAGCAAGCTGCTCTGGCTCGGGGTCAAGGGCCAGCATTTCCTGACGACCTAGGTTCAAACCTTGGACTGGGTGGACGGAACCCCTTGATGAATTGACGTCCTATGCAGGGTGTACTTTGCCTTTTATATTTCAGTATATCAGCTTAGAATATATTGAGTAGTATAAAGCTACAAATCATGGGTGTTTGCTTTTCCTCTGTGTCACACTGTCCAGTTTCACACCTCATTACCAAACTTTCTCACCTAGATTCTATTACAGTCCTTTACAATACCTTCTTGTACTAGGAAACCGGACTCGAGGTATGTGTGCTCCTGTAATTCATGCAGTAGAGGGCAAACATATTTAGGAGGTTTCAGAATGTCAGGTCGGTTCCAGTTAAGAACAGGTACTTCCAGACAGAACAATCTCAAACTGTTATGCAACGTGCTTTGAGGGCATCTGACCATTACAGAATTGTCGGTCCACATCTGCTTTTTATCTGAAGTAAGACCTTTTATATGAAAAACACAGCATCTGTAATGAAGTGTGAATATCCAGGTTCCTTCTGATGTTTCGTCCACCTTATGAACAGGTCCTAAAGAAGGCAAAGGATTGTGAACAGGTGTCTGGAGGAGATTTTGCTGCAGCTGGCAGACTGGATGTAAAAGAACACAACACATTCTCTAAGGTTGTCTGGTTCAAGATCCACATGGTATTTATTAGTATATTTGTTTGTTAGTGTTAACTGCTGTATATAAACTAAAGTTTGTGGACACCTAGTTTGACATTGTAACGCTCGGCAGGATAGCGGAGTCGAACAAGGAGTACATTCCCAGGATCAGGGCATGGCACGACGAACAACAAAGAGCAGGGTTCGAGTCAAAAAGCGTGGACGAGGTAAGGAAACCAAGGACTAAACGGAGGTCAACGCGAAAACAAACTAAAATAGAAAAACCAAACACAAAACAGAAAGCGCACGCCAAGGCGCAAACTCAAAGTAACACACGCGTGGCTTCGCGCCCGTACAATGCCTGAAGCCCGTCTAAATATGGGTGCTAAAACAAGTCCCAAGTGAGTGTGAGTGATGAGAGCAATGAGTGAATGAGATAGTTTAGGTGCTCGTGAGAGCGGTGGGCGTGGCTAGGTAGCTGGCACCGCCCATGGACGTGACAGTGCCCCCCCCAAAGGGCCCGTAAAGGACGAAGGGGAGCAAGACCTAACGGGTCCAGGTGGAGGCATGGCTTGCGACGGCAGCCGTATCTACGTGGATGATCCAGGACGTCCCAGACGCTGCAAGGACAAGAAACAGGTCCTGTCGAGTTACACGGGCTCCGAGGAAGCAGGCATGGCTGATCACGGCATGGCGAGCGCTGTGGCTAAGGAGCCGAGGGTCCACAGAACCAGCTTGGGAGCCGTGGGTCCAGGAAAAATCATAAAAGAAAACAAAAACATGAACGGCATTTAAGCCGAGTAACCGAGTCCGGCGAGCGGGCCGAGGACAGCCTCTAACGGGCGACGAGCAAATACAGCTGAGGGACATGGACATGGACGGCCTCTAATAGCCGGGGAACAGGGATGTGGACGAGGTGAACAACTAGTCGTGGCGAGAGCAGAGGCTCGAATAAACTAGGCAAGGCCAGATTCCACATATATCTAAGCATGGCGAGAATCCAAATATCAAAGCGAGGCGAATCACGATTAAACTAGATGTGAAAACTGAAAGCCAAAAACAAAAGAAAACGGAACTGAAAACGGGGAAACAAAGCAAAAGGGGAAAACGAAATCATAAAAGTAAACAGAGAACCTACTTCTGGCGGACGAAGGATGATGTGAAACAAACACAAACCAGAGCAATAGCTGGCCATAAGCTGCCGTACGGCCTGGAACTGCATGCTATTACATTACATTAGTCCTTAAATTAAAAATGTGAAAATTTTTCCAAAGCCTTTCTAACTCCATCTTTGGAGTTACTGGGGGCAAGAGGAACAGATCCATGACACTGATAGTAATGGTTTGTACTCCTACTGCCAGAATTATCATTAAACTATTGGCATTATTGTGTTTGGCTAACCATGACAAAAGCAGAATAGAAAACATTTTCCAACACGAGAACCCGAAACATACGAAATACTTTGGATTGTTTTTTTATTAAATGCTGCTAAATGACTCAGAACCAGACATGGTAATATTCAGTAATGCAGTATGTCATTATATTTAAGCCAAACAATAGTTATCGTCCTCTCTTTGAAACAGTCACTGCATTTTGACTGAACAAACTGCAGCCTCACTATATTTATAGAACAATATTTGTCTAAACTCTCCACTACTTTGGAAAAACACCTATATTAAAATGATAGCATTATTATATAATACATGCATATTAAACATTGTAAATATACCTTTTATGTTCATTGCAGCAACAGAATTCAGCGTCCGAGGGAAACCCTGTGTTTAAGAGTGTATACAATTATTTTAGTTGAATGCGTTTATACTGAGCCTCCATATCTATACAGTTCAGATAGACAGACTTTTTATTGTTCTGATTTTCACGTAATAAATACCATTTCTGCAGGGGTGCAAAATGACTTCCTGTTTCTTTGGGACACAAAAACTGCGTTCACCAAGATCCACGTTTACGTCATTTAGCAGACGCCCTTATCCAGAGCGACTTACAATTAATACAGTCCTACAACCCAAGCAATCGTGGGTTAAGTGCCTTGCTCAGGGACCCAACTGTGGCAGAGGTGGGATTTGAACCCTGGACCTTCTGGTCTACAGTCCAGTACCTTAACCACTAGACCGCATTCCAAGCTCTACTTGTCTACCCAGCTATATTAAATAATTTCTTCAAGTAAGGCCATGGATGATTCTTACTTTCCGCTTTTTTTGGGGGAGCCTCCATCATTTCATCTCTCTGCCTTTCTTTAATGGAAGCTGGGACTGGAAGCTGTAAAAGCAGCCAATCAGAAGTCACCATTCACTCGCCCACGCAAAGGGAGTCTGTGTTGAGTTTGCATGTTCTCCCTGTATCTGCGGAGGTTATTTTCAGGCACTCTGGATTCCTCCCACATTCCAAAGACGTGATTAGCATCTCTAAGTGTCCCGGTTTGAATAAGCAAGTATGTGTGCGTGTGTGTGTGTGTGTCCCCTGTGCTGCCGACTAGGTTCTAGTTCCCAGCAACCCTAAATTCGGTCAGGCTTGCAGAGTGCTTCTGAACTAGTGTTCAAGTCTTAAAGCATATCCTCTACCCTACCCTTTTTGTCTAAGGATTTTAAAGGCGTCTCCTTGGTGCAGTGTTTGTGTTGTGTTGCCTTCTGATGTTAACCTCCAGCACTATACATAGAACTAAATTCCAACGTTTACTACACTTTATTCCTTCCCTATAACCACTCTGGCAGGGTCGGGCCATTCTTGTGGGCGTATAAACACATGTGCTCTTACTGGCACACAGCGATGTTGTGATTTTTTTACTCAGATGAACAAACAGAAAGCAGTGCTGCAGCCCTTGATCAATTGAGTCTTGCTTCCTGTACGGCGCCACAAAAGGCTGTTTAATGGGTTGTCCAACAGTCGTAAAGTCTCCAAAGAGCGAAAGTTCCTAGCCTAGGGTACCTAGAGGGAGTTTCTCAGCCATATGTTGTCCATATGTCAGACACACAGGCATGGAAATGCGCACCAAGGTAAAGATTTAGGACATGTTTCCAAAGGCATCTATGTCAGACTGTAAAACATTTTGATCTCAGGTGGGGTGCCTCTTTACTGGCAGAATTTCTCTCAGTTTTTTTTTTCCACTATCCTCCAGAGAGGTATGGCTGCTCTGGAATGATGGTCTGTCAGAACCATATGTCTAAAGATTTACATGAACTATTCTGACAGGCATCACAGTTTCCAAGTGTCTTCTCCACAGGTGCTTGAGTTGAAGGCAACTAGACTTCTTTTTGTTCTTGAAGAACCTGATCCAAAAGTCTTCTTCAGGCCCAGAAGCTGGTGGAACGCCATGGATGACCGAGAACCTACACAGGCAGTTGGTTTTTTTTAACATCCTGGAATGCAATTGGTTCACATTTTGAGTCAGTTTTTGGTTTGTCTTTTAATAATTTGTGAGCGTATCGTTTCGTTTCGTTTTCCTAACATCGCATAACTTGTCATATTGTCATATAGCTATTTAGTTAGTGTTTAGAAGCTTTTAAGGATGTTCAGGGTTCAAATCCCTGCACAGCCAAACTAGTGAGCAAGCCCTTTACACTATAAAACTGTACGAGGTTGGAAAAGGTCGTCTACTTAATGCGAAAGTAAAACCTTGACAATTTAATTCTTTCCTAAACTGGATTAGAAAACGTGACTCTAGGGCCTATTTTCATCTTTATTTCTATTTACTTTTGTCAGTAACAGCTTCTTGGCAGCTACTCTTACACCTACTTGTGGTATAAGAGCTGACAGATCTGCTGATGAGTGAGCTTATTTACTTCTGTTATAAAAAAGGAAATCTGTAAGCACCGTTTATCTGATTGCGTCGTTAAGTAGAAGGAGAACATACCAAAATACTCATATATAATATTTACATTGTTCTTATACTGCTTACAATAATTGGGGGATATTTCAAAATGAAATATTGCCTAATGAAAGGTTTTTGTGAGTAGTGCAGCACTAACAGAGATCAAAGCAAGGAGACTGGATAAGAAAAAGAAACTGTAGAATTGATGCAGTACCTCTGATTTCTACTGTAATTCTAATTTAAAAAGATCACAGTGATATATATATATATGCTGTATGTATGATTACTTTTTAAAATCAGATGTAAACCAGGAGAAAAAAAACTTTTCTATTTTCAACATGGCAGGTATTTTTATAGAACAAGGAATAAATTCTTGGTCCACCTTATTTCTACGATAGATGTAACCCCTTACAGCAAATTATCCAGAGCCATAATCTTAGGTGCCATTGTTATTATTTACAAGTATAGAGTATGCCAGAACTAAATATACACCGAACTTTCCTTCCCAGTCTCTGCCAGTAAACATCAATGAACGAATCATTCCATTCAGTTTAATTACAATTTTACCAAATTGTCTGTATTATTCATTTATTTGGGGGAAATTCAATATTTTTGCAAATCAAGTGATTAAATATTGACATAATACATGACAATGTATTATTATTATTATTATTATTATTATTATTATTATTATTATTAATATTATTATTTACCAGTGATGTCACCATTGGTAAATAATATATAATATTTAAATATATATTAGGGCTGGCTCGATTTTTTTATGCTCGATACCGATATCAAACTTGTATATCTGGAGATATCGATATGATACCGATACTCTGCTATAACCTTTTGAAACACTGACGTTGCATACGCTGCACTCGGCTGTTTTACTTTTATCATCCTCAAACTCAAAATGTCTCCACACAGCTGACATAATGACCACAGTTTTAACTCGAGTTCTATTGCTCACGTTACACGTCTCTGTTTACGGCGTGTCGTCCAAATTGTAGTAAAGCATAAATGGGTTTGGAAAGATATCGGATTAAACAGTGATTTTACCACATATCGGGCCGATACTGATACAGAATATCGGATCGGTACAGCCCTAATATATATTAATATTTATTATATTATATAAACGTATATTTAACAGTACTCCCACTGCTGGACTACATCACTGAATGGGGTGCAAAGAATTCCACTAGCCCCATTAAAAATATGACAAAAGTGTAATACAAACCAGGAATATTTGGGAAATAAACGCTTTTCAGCTTCCTCATTACGAGCTTGGCTTTTACTCTAAATGGTGACCTGTAGTTCACCTTTAAAACAACTTCCTGTTGGTTCCCTGCTGATCTGATAGCACTAACTAATCCGTTAGTGTCATCTTTCTCATTGCCCTTAAAATGCATTCTTTTAAAACAAACCATTTCCTGCAGTCCTTTGGGATTTGGCTTTGGTTGCATTCCTGGACACTGTGTGTGAGTGCAGGTATAATTGTAGGATGTCATCAGTTGATCCAAAGGACACAACCGACCAACCAACAGCGATGTGCTCTGCAAATCCATATACATTCCAATACATCCTGCTGCGGTTCTGCAAGACAAAGGTTGGGAATATATTAAGAACCTACAGAATACATGAGGACTGGAGATACTTCAAAACGCAGATAAGAGCCTACGAGATGTCCAAATATCTGGGTGGAGATGTTCTCTTATCAAAACTCTTGGTCCTGTGGGAGAGAACATCATCTGTGTTGCTACATCCCCATCCTTGTTTAAAGCCTAGAAAGTTTCCGATGTAGATAAAAGATTGCAGTGAGAAGTATTACACAGTTTAATTAGCATGCGTTGTGTTACCAGACTGCTAATGATGTTTACACTTGTGTTTACTGTAATTAAATTCTGCAACAAGTGAATTAGGAAAGGGAAGAAGGGCAGACAGGATATATACATCTCGACCGTTGCAATAGTCACGTCTAACTGCTTTAGCATGAGTGCCAAAATCTGATGGCTAAACTTCAGTCATTGGCTCAGTCACAAGCAGATTCTACATTTACATTCACATTTATATCCTTTAGCAGACGCCCCTTATCGGGAGCATATGTTTTCCGGAAATGTCTTTCCAAGTGGGGCGAACATCTGTTAGTCATTTTTTGTAAAATGTGTATTTTGGGGTCTAATTAGTTATTATATTTATATATTACATTTTTTTTTTAACGGAGGCAACGGAGACAATTTTCACAATTTTTTGGGGGTAAATTTCAAACCCAAATTTAACAGCGATGAAAACCACTTTAACATGGTTCCATAGTTTATGATACTTTTCAAGTTTTCTGTATTTACTCTTAAGAAATAGGTAATGTGGGTCAAATTTCATGTGCTGACTAATATCTAATAAAACAATGTAAACAACACTTAATTTTTTTTTCTAAAACCCCCCAAAATATTTTCTTACAGTGTAGGTTTTGCCGGAAAAAAATACCAGATACAATAATAGTTAAGGTTTTAATTCAGTAAACGTTTCAGCCTTTTAAATTTTGCTTTTCAGGTGAGTAAAACCTTTTCAGTTTTGTATATATATATA